>BQNB010032448.1:0-53165 GCA_026074375.1 Tanacetum coccineum | reverse complement strand
GGTTCGACTCTTTGATTTGAACGTCTACGGTTACGACGTTTCGGGTTTGAAGTGGTTGGATTAGAAGAAGAATTACCAAGGAGATTATAAGAAGAACGGGTGCGCATGCACTAAAAAGATTAAAAGAAAAGCGCACAAAGGAGCGGAGGAGTAGGGAAGCGTGAAGCTATTAAAAACCTTTCTCCTTTAGGGTCGTAGTTCCTCGGAACAACCCTCCTTATACCCCTCTTAGAGTTTGTTAAACTTTTAAAGGTGAGTCGTACGTCGCTAGTGACACAAAGGCAAGTTTTGAATCTTTTATTCGGGAACTTGTTATGATAATGCTCAAGATGCAAGCATTATATTGATGATGATTTTTATTTGTTGATTAAGGATAATTTTTTTATGTTTTTGATTTTTCTTGATTTTTTTTTATATTTTTAAATAAAAGAAAATATTCACAAACGGGAATGAGAACTTCACAAGGGAAGGGTCTTCAAAAACTAATCTTCAAACGAAACGATAATCAATTACACCTCCCCGGCAGCGGCGCCAAAATGATATTCACTTTTTTACTATTATATTTATAAATAAATATATAATAATAATCAGTAAATATAATTCAATTATAGTACGATAAGTATTCCGAGAGACTCAAATCGATTGCTTTTATCCAAAGCAAGATTCAAAAATCCCCCGGGTCGTTTCCCGACGAGGCGTGAATTGTAAATCGAAGACGTTTGTGATCGCGCGTTTGAATGGGTAACAATTGATTTGGATTTCTGTTTCTAATAATAAATAGCAAAGAAAAGTAAATTAAACCTAAAAACGAAAGCAATAAATGATTAAAACCTAAAACGAGACGGAAACGTAAAAACGCGAATTTAAAAAAAAAAACTAAATTATCGAAAATTAAATCCTAAAGTGATTTTTAAGTTTTTCTAATTTAAAATAGCTAAATTAAAATAAAAATGAAAGAAAATTCTAAAACGGGGGCTTAAAAGGTTGAAAAATGAAGAAAACGAGAACCGGGCCCGAAACCCGTTCTTTAAAAAATGAAATTTTGCAAAAACGACCCTACGAAAGTAATTTTATTTTTCCTAAGTGCAAAATGATAAAATAAAATTTTGAAAAAAAGAATTATATTTTTTTGACTTTTTAATAATTTATTATGAATTAAAAACGATTTTAATGAAAATTAATTATTAAAAATACTAAACAATTTTAGAAAAATCTGGAAAAAAGGTGAAAAATAGCTTAAACAAAGCCTAACCTAAGAAAAATAAGCTGGGGTTGCCAGCTTATTGGAATAAGCAGTTAAAAATCAAAAATGGCTTATAAGCTTAATGGGCCAAAAAGCCCTTAAGGAATTAATGTTGCAAACTCATACCGGATGAGCTATTGAAGCACAATGGTATGAGTTTGTGTGTGTGGGGCGTTGGAAAGGGGGAGGTCTCGGGTTCAAACCTGGGCCTCTCTCTTTTTGATAAATATTTTTTTTAAATTTTTTTCTTTTAAAACTTATAAAACACACAAAAACTAACAACTTTTTAAAAAAGACACTTTTTGAGAAACTTAAAAATAAGCTTTTAAAATAAGCAAAGAAAATGGCAGTGAGCTTTTTTCACTAAGGACCTAAAATAAGCCTAACTGCTAAGAAGTTTAAGGACAAATAAGCTAGGGTAATTGAAAAATAAGCTAAGACAAGACCTATTCTACACCTAATAAGCTAACTAAAACAAAAATAAGCAAGGATAATAAGCAACTAGAGGATGACAGATTTGAATTTTACAATAAAGGCTAAAAGGGCTAAAATGTTATGCTAGTTGATGACAAATAAGCAATGGCAAAACACAAATAAAGCAAAAACACATGAACTACTATAGCTAATAAGCTAATGCAAACAAAGATAAGCTAATAAAAACAGACAGAAAAGCCAGAAAACCAAAATAAGCAATAAGCCAAAATGCATATAAAACAGCCAAAGGGGCACCTTTAGGGCTTATTTTTAAGCCCTAAAGGGATCCTTATGGGGATAAGGCTTATATGGGCTTAAACAACAGCTTATAGGCTCTCTAGAAATGCAAAAAGAAAACAATTTGAAATACAAATAAGCTAGTAAAAAGGGATGGAAAAGGGACTGTTTGCACCAGGGCACTTTTTCTTAAGGAAAAAAAAGACAAAGTGCAGCCTATAAAATAAGCTACTAAATAAGCTCAAAATGCAAAATAAAGTCAAAACAGATGGAGTTAAGCTCCTAGAGAGCTTGTGCACAAATTTTGAGAAGCTACAAATAAGTTAAAGCTGCTGATATTTGGAAAGGAAAAATGGACTTTTTCTTGAAAGTTGGCCTGACAGATTTTTACTAAAACACAAGGTAATTAAATGGACACTTTCCTAATGCATTTGACTCTCAAAAACACTCAAAAATAACACTTAAAAAAACTGTTTTGAAGGCTTAATCAAAGAAGCTATAACAAATCTGGTCTATCACCTCAGATTTGCATATCACTAAAAAAAACTCAAGAACAACTTTTAAAGTTAAAATTCTTGAAAAACAGACTCAAAACTTCTTAAAAATGCTTGTTAAAGCTGACTTGGTGACCCAATGGTTTTAAAACACAAAATGGCCCACTTTAACTTGTTATGCCAAACACCCCTTTAGAGTTTTAAAATCAATTTTAAAACTGCACAATGATGATATAAGCCAAGAAAGTTGAAAGCAGATAATAACCAAGTTATGTCCAGCAGAGATAAGCAAAAATAACACAATAAGAAGCAGTTAAATAAGCCAACTAGAAATAAGCATAATCAAGGCAATATAAGGCAGTTTAAAGAAAATTCTTAAACAAAAGACAAAATAAGCAAACAACAGACACAAATAAGCATAAAACAGACAAATAAGCAATAAAAAGCAATGATAAGCACAAGATAAGCTAAACTACAGTGAAAATAAGCAAAAATTTAAAAGAAAACTTACAAAAGTCCTTATGCTATGGCAAGTGAATTAAGCTTCCAAAAGCTTATAAATCAAATCCTAATGCTTACCATAAGCTCTAAAACCCATGGCCATCCTTAATTCACCATGCTCCTTTGATTTCTTCTTTGTGATTTTTCTTGGATTTTTGACCTTTTTTTTGACAGAAAATGAAAGAGGCTTATATAAAGGCTTTCAATGACTTAAAAGCTTTTATATGAGCTTAAACAACAGGATTAAAAGACAATGTAAGATAAATGACAAGTATTTAGGAAAACATGTAAATGACAATAATTTAAGAACAAGTATTTAAATGACTGAAATTTAAATGACAGTAAATAAAAAGACAATATATTAAGATGGACAAATTTTTGGTTTACAAGCTTTCACTTTACAAAATTTTGACCCTTTACATAAGCTACATACTAGTCTATTTATACTAAAAAGCCTAAGTCTTGAGCTTTGCTTGTGCTAGTTCTCTGAGAGGCTACAAGAGTGTGTTTGTTATGTGAGAAGAACCCTTCAAAGCAATCTTGGCCCTTCATCTATTCTTTGTGCCCAAGGTAAATAATCACAGCCATTGATCTTTATGTCCAATAAGGGATTTAGGGATTGCCAGCGTGTGTTTGGTGTTTAGTGAGGTGGGGATAAGTGGGTTTAATAGGTTTTGGCTGTTGTTGCAGGTTGTAGGGGAAGGAGACAAGGGAATAGTACCCTTTTTTGATTTTGGCAGGTAAACTGTTACCCTGTTTGTTTGTATTAGGACAGGGGAGATGTTTGGAAAGATGGCACAAAAGGCCCTTCATGGTTTATAAGTTTATTACATGTTTAGTCCTTTTGGGGGTAAAGTTCTAGGGATAATGGCAAATTAAGCCCTCCATTGTTATATATGTTGTTACACATACAGTCCTTGTGGACTAACAAACTTATTACAGGTGTTAAGGTTAAATGGTGTTGGGCTAACAGGTTTTAAAAAAATATGGAATTGGGCCTAGAGTGTATATGGGCTTTTTGGACTTTAAGGGCTTAAATTGTCTTCATATAATATACTAATGGGCTTATCCGGCCCATTAGATGGGTTCAGGTGGGCCTATTAAGTATTCTACGATTACAGCTTTGGGTTTGACTAACTTTTCGAGGTTGACTTTGACTTTCTTGGGCTTTGGCTTCGATTTAACTTTGTCTTTTCACACTTTTTCATTCCGTGCTCGGTTTTGTCTGTTTTTGCTTGATTTTTTTTCTTTTTCTCGGATATCCGTTTCCTGCACAATATAAATGAAAAAATACAAATACATTGTATTTTTTGGTACGTTTTTAGTCATTTAAGTCCGGATTTAATCGAAAATAGTATGTGTAATTAAGCACATACCAACCTATCTTGTTACAAGTTTGACACTTGACAGTGCAAGGTCCTATGTGATGTAGGGTGCATCTTTCACACAAGGGACGATTCCTAGTATACCCATTGGTGGCAGTATAAGTCCTGAAGGTTTCTTTCTTCCTATTCTGCTGTTGGTGATGATCATTGCTACGGTTGTTGTTATGATAGTTTTTGTTGTTGCCGTTGGTGGTGTTACTTCTATCCTCAAGCTTTCGTTTATGGTTATTGGTTTCTTGTACAGAATTGTGTTTCATTACCTGCTCTATTAATTTCTGGGTCATGGTAATAGCTTCTTCCATTTTCTTAATCTCAGTTTGGGGGCAATACTTCTTTATCAAGAGTCTTTTAAATTCAGACCAGGTGATCTTATAGGCTTCTTTTATTCCAATAGGCTGGACAAATGAATTCCAACAGAATAATGCTTCCCCATTGAGTGTATTAATAGCGAATTTCACTTTGTTCTTCTCAGCACAATTGCTATGAGAAAATATTGATTCTGTCCGTTTAAACCAGCGAATGAGACCAACAGCTCCTTCCGTACCATTGAAGTAGAAAGGTTGGCAACTCATAAACTTCTCGTAAGTGCATTTCCTTGCTACAGGAGTTTTTCTTGGTCCAGAATTGGGGTTGTTAGCTTGTGCTTCCATAGCTGTGGCAACACTGTCAGCAACTAGTTTCCTGATGGCATCATGAGTCATGGCTGATAATTCAGATGTTGATGTCCTTTTAGGAGGCATCTATCAACATAAGATAACACGGAATAAGAATGATATCATGAGTCGTTGTCAAAATTTTCATACATAGTGGTATTGAAATTATTTGACATATTATATGGATTCTTATAAGTTCTAACGATGTAATACATCCTTTGGTATTACATTACAGGATATAATGGAAAATTTTAGAATTTAAGATTTTCATAGATGAACATTCAAACAAGCATTTGACTTATTAGATTCCATGGGGACTAGTTTACTTTCCAGTGGTCATGGTATGATTCATAATGAGTTATCTAACTCTGCAAAGATTGACTCATCGAAGGGATGATCTGATGGTGGTGTAGTTGACCTAATTGATGATGAAAACAGAGATAGCGAGAAATGACATATATGATATTGAAATGGTAAGATAAAATGGAATTACAACTTTATTTATAGATAACTTATCTTACATATCTTATATATCCCAAAGTCTGACATGTATTGATACTTATGTTACGTGTCCTTAGTTAAAAAGCGATAAAGATAAGGTTTCGATCTAGTAGTCTTGGAGTTTACGAAGTATGTTCCATAAGATTCTTCATATATAGTTGATGGCGATCTTGGATATCCTCAAGGGTCATTTCTAAATCAGAAATACTAAAGCGAACAAAAGAAATCTTGTCTCTCTGTCCCATATGCTTCTTCTGTAGTTCAAGTATCAAAATCTCTTAGTATGATTATCCAACCATTAACAAGTCTTTCTTCTATTTTCTCGATATAGTGAAAAGAGAGTTCTTTTAAGTAATATAAAATATCTTTGATTTGTTTCTCATGATGCTTTAGATGTTCCTTGATAGAACTTTTTTTCCTATTTCAAATATATGAGGTGGGGTAGGAGTATAAATTGAGAAAGATGGTGGTTCTAGACTATAGGCTTGCTTCCGAGATGAATTAGATAATGTAGTTGAGGAAGAATATGGAGAATAGATTTGCTTCTTAGGTGGTAATAATTTCTCAGGAACAAAGAAATATCGGGGATCAAACAGTGGTGATGGTGGTAATACCGGAGATGGAGTCAAAATAGCTGGTGGAGTAATAGGATCTGGTGATGGAATAGGTGATTCCTTAGCATAAAATGCTTGTACGTCTTTTAAACAAGGATTATTGTAGAAAGGTGAGAATACTGGTGGGATCATATTATCTTTAAAGTTTTCCGAAGAGTTAAAAGAACTACTTTCCGATAAAGCTGGGAAATAATCCGATGAGACCGAAGTATAGTTAAGAATATTCATAGAGGAAAACGTATCCTCAATATTGGAAGTAGAGTGGCTGGAAGCAAACATCATTCTGTTAACAACCCAATCGTAAATAACATAAGTTATTTATGTAATAATATAATAGTTATGTATCTTTACATACTGTTCCGGAATGTAGTGGCACGGAGAACTTTGATGGCTAGAAAAGAAAAGTAGTTATAGTTAAGGTTTTGACCTTGTTCTCTACAACCATAGCGCTGATACCAATCTGTAACACCCCCATTTTTACATATAGCAGTGGAAGCTAATCTGGGGTATTACTTCATAGTACAACAGTCATAATCATAGAAAACGACTCAAAAGAGACGTTTTGGAAAATGTAGTTATCATTCATTAAATCAGAGTTTTACAAAATGCCATTAATAGGCAACAGGTTCCAGAATCTAAAGAAAATGTAATTAGGTTGAATGATAACAATTTAGCCATCTTCAAATCCAGTGCCACTCCGAGCCCATGCCATAAGTTGCTTAATTGCCTGAGATAAAACATGCTAAAAAGTCAACACAAAGGTTGAGTGATATTCATAGGTTTAAGTTAAATAATTTGAATGCAAATTCGATATTGGGTTACGTTGTTATACACCCGTTATTTGTAAAACAATATTATTGCCATTAGCTCATGAATCCGAAGCCTTGGGATATATTTGATACGTTATAGCCCCAACGGGTGCCTTTGCCAAAACACCCGCAGTTATATTCTAATGGTGTGCAATTGGTTACCGGTATAACTGGGTACACCAACGGGGAGTCCAACCCAAATAGATCTATTCACAACATTCGCGCTCACTCCGTAGAGTAATTAACGGTTCATGATATTGGGGACTTAAAGGCAAAATAGTTACTTAGGCAATAATAAATCAGGATAGCATACAGAAATAATTGCATTCATGGTTTATAGCATGTATCCCCCTCGCGGGTTTATAAAACATTTGAAATATTGAAATGCGAGGCTATGAACTCACCTTAACAGTATAGGGAAATCTGAGTGATAGCAAAGGTATATGGAATGAAAGTAACGGCTTCGTCACACGCAACCTGGGGTAATATGTCAAGTCTTAGTTTGATTGCTCACGGGTTTATAAAAACATTAAAGAGATTAAAAGTGAGGCTATAAACTCACTAAGTCTTTGAAAAGTAATCACATTGTTATAAGATAAATGAGTATGTAAAAGAGTTTGTAACAAGCATGTATCCCCCTCGCGGGTTTATAAAACATGTAAATAAGTAAAGGCGAGGTTATGAATCTCACCTGATAGGTAGTTGTAATAAATATTCCAAAATAAAAGCTGACGACCTTATCACAATCTTAACAGGGAAGGTTGATATAGCAAAATGATAGTAAACAGCCACGTCACACAACCTGAGTAAATATGTCAAGTCTTAGGAAGATTGTACTCTAGAATTTTGGTTCAGAGAGTTAGGAGTTTGATTGGAAAGTTTAGAATTATTGTATCACCGTTCGGGCCATCATAATTCAGCGTCATCAGTAAACGTTGAGGAGCTAGGACATTAAATCGTAAACCTAACAACTCAGTCATAACGTAATACCAAGATGAAACCCATTAATATGAAGCTCCCTATTATTGTGGTATGATATGGATCCGCGACCTGATTTATAAAAGCACATCGATGATGAATGATATAATGGTTATAACATAAGCTGGTTTTAAGCGTTTTGATCAATATCTGAAAATGATAAGCACGACTAGCGTTAATTAAAGTTATGTCTTGTAATGTTTTGAATACATTTTTATACTTTTTCAAAATGTTACATTTTAGACCATTGAGAATGAAAAGTGGCAAAATATACCCTTGGAGTTTGCACTTTTACGAGTTTGGTCCTTCAAGTTTAAAAGATATCAAGTAAAACATTGCACTTTGTAAAGTGACATAATAGACCCCTATAGTTATAACTTTGATAAAATGACATTTTCAGCCCCTTTAGTTATAAGTTTAAGAAAGTTATGATATATACCCCTTACATGGATAATATTTACAAAATAAGTCCGAATTGCCATGCAAGCTTATTTTAATATTCCAAAAGACATTTGCAGGTTATAATTGCTTATTAATATAAGCTAAAATATGAAGGTTTAACGCAACGAAAGTTTAAAATAACGATTCGTTAAGCTATGACTCAAAACGGGTCGAATTAGGGTTTCAAAACGTAAACGCGCGGGTTTTAAGTTCAAATTCCTTCAATAATAAATAAAGTGGTTATTTTAACATTAATTAAGCATGTTAGGAAACATTTAGCCATTTATAAACATTTAGTTTTAACGAAAAACATAAAATTAGGGTTTGGTGTATCGTTTTGGATCAAAAATAGAAATGAGCATGAATTGAGTTATGAAACTTTAACAAGAGTTTATTTAGGATCATATGAACATTATAAGGGTGTAGTAGTAGGTATGAAGATCATAGAACATAGGTTTGAGCTTATAGCTTGAAAACGGGTCGAAATCAGGACTTTTAGCTTTGTACGCCTAAAATAATGACTCCCGGACTCCTTTTCTTGGTTTCTTTTGCTTCACTTCTGTTCTTGAGACTTCTTAAGACCTCTTAGGATCTTCTTAGGGTAAAGGATTGCTGCTATGATGGGTTATACAGGAGGAAGTGGGGATGACGTTGATGAATAGGTGTATTCATGGTATTTAGAGGCGAAATTTCCCCTTGGTTGCCCAAGGAGATTAGTAGACAGGTTAGGACATGTGTACCAGCTAGAGGATGATGTGGGAAGGCTATGGAGTGAGTATTATATGCAAGAATTAGCTAGTAATGATGTGGAGGAGTCCTTGTGGCCGCGACTGATTATGGTGCAAAAGAAAGAGATGTGGCCAACTTTGAGACCAAGAATTGACAAAGAGCTACTTGTAAGCTGCTTCCAAAGGAAGGAGCTTGATCATAGAGTGTGTTGAACACAAGTTACTGACTAAAATGAGTGAAAATGAGCCAAAAATGTGTACGGGTCCAAATAGGCACGTTTTAAGTTTTATGCTTCAATTTCGAGTGCATTGATTTAGAAATGATTGATTATGATTTGTAAGTCTTGTATTAAGAGTTAATAATACAATTCGATTAGTGGTTTGGGTTTTAAAATGAGAAAATGGGTCGAAACAAGAAAAGTGTGTCGCGGGTTTAAGTGAAGTGGATTAGGGCATGGTTTGGGTTTTTAAGCTTGGAATTCGAGTACATTTGATTAGTAGTGATAGATATATGTTCACAAGACTTGTATTAAGAATTAATAACAAGAATTGGTAGGTGGTTCGGGTTTAAAATGGGCAAAAATGAGTAAACGGGTCAAATGCTCTCATTTTGTGTATAATTGAGATGAAATGATGAATGTATATGATTAGTATGAAATGATGAAATGATGATATAATATGATTGATAATGTTGTAAATTAAGTTATTACAACTTATTTGAGTAGCGGTTGAGGTTTAAAACGGATAAAAATCGAGAAACGGGTCACAGTTTCTTATTTAGCTCGGGTTAGGGTTTCTAACTTGGATTTCTTGTAATTTCATGAAATGAGAATGAATATGGATTGTAAATGAAGTGCATGACTTGTTTGTAACTTGTACTTGATAGATTGTACAAGATTCTTAGGAAACCGGAGATCAAATGGCGATTTTGGATGTCATGCTTAATGACTTGTACATTTTGCTTTATAAGACATGTACCTTGACTTGGAGGGAGTTTATATTTCAAATGAGATGTTATATTACTTGTACATATGATTTTGTAGCTTGTACATTCACTTTAGATGTTAATTGTTCATGGAATTAGGGTTTAGAGGTATACGATAACGGTTTAAAGCCCGTGTTGATATAATGTTGCAAATGGTACATTATATGAGTAATGTACTTTATAATAATGATATTAAGATATCAACTTGATATGTTATGATGTTTTCTTGACATATAAATAGATATAGATGGCATAGGTAGGTTGCGTGAGCTCGTCTACTTTAGTTATGCAAGTAATGTAATAAAACGAAAAATTTCCCCGTACAATTGTGATCATAATAAAATAGGTTGATTTTGCATTTGATGAAAATTCTGGGTTGTTATAGACATAGTACGGATGAGTGTATGAAGTTAAAAAAGTAGATCGAAGAATTGGTGCGAGCAGGCAAGCTCTCGCATTTAATTAAAGAAATTAAGTAGGGGAGAGATCAACCAAAAGTGGGGAAAAAGGAAGTACCGGCCAAGGATAATTCCATGGCAATCTATATGATACAACCATGGCATAGAATGACAAGGCAGAAAGTAACTCAAATCTTTGAATGTGTCAGTGAAGTTCCTTTGCGCATTCACTAACCAACTAGTAGTGGACAGTAAGGTTTCAGCTTGTTACTAGAAGGGTGTGGGGGAGTGGAAGCGGATGTAGGGAAATTGTACGGAAGACATGATTCACCGCATGTATGTAGACGGAGGTTCCTCGACGGAAGTGCTCTATGGGCACTGCTTCAACCAACTCCGACCGGAAATCAAGAACCAAATTTTCCCAGCAACGACATCATTAGCAGTATTAGTGGAAAAGAAACTAGTATGGCCGTTGTGGGGACATGCTTCGGCTCTTTAGTAAGTCAAATAGGAGATGCAGATCATTCTACAAGAGCATGGGATGGAATTTCATGTCATCAAGGTCAATATGATGTAAAGTGGGTATCATTGGATAGACCTGGGAAATCTCACGAGAAATCTAATTTGTTGGTTGCCCTCCACAGCATACGTTATGCTTACGTTCCCAGACGACAAAGGAATAGTGGATATCGTTGAGCACTCTCGTGATCCCGAGCTGTGGGACATGGGTGATTACTCCATCTCATATGGGAATACCCTCAGAGAGGCCGGGCAGCGTTAGTGTCATTAAATTATTAAAGTAAGTCTACATCTAAATTCCTCTGATCAGGAAGACATCTTTTATCGGTCAGCAATTGAAAGGGCACGCTATCGCGAGAAAGGGATCTGGGAGGGATCTAGATGTTCCCCCCTGAAGAATCGAACTGTGGGGGATGCATGTATTGGCAGTGGCAACCGTATGAATACATCGTGTGGTAGTACCCGAGGGCGATCTAATTAGCGGAACATATTCGACACAATAGATCCGGGTGTAAAGGGGTATTCGCACTGTGCGCCAAGAAGAAAGATGGCCAAGCCCTGGAATTGTGGTCATTAGGAGCGTGCGGAAAGCATCCTAATGTGGAATGGTACATAAACTAGTAGAGGCGAGGGAATCATAAGAGAAGTCTTATTACTATGGCATGGCAATCAGCAATCCAGTCATGGTGTACAAGCACGACAGTAGCTGGCGGATGTTTGCGAGGACTTTCACCCTGACTTCAAACACGCATGTCGCAGAGATTGATTACCCCCTTTTCAGAAATTTACTCGACATGTTAAATCTCTCATGCAGAGTCAGACGAAGAGACAGATAGCTTTCCGACACCAGCAAGAGGTCTGTTGCGTATAGAAGAAGGAGTGCAAGCAAAACTCCGGTCTCAACGACAATGAGTCAAGTAGCGAACTAGTTGGCGGGTAATTCTTGTACCCAACAGTCTTCGCTCAGTTATCAGAGTCGTGGTTGCGGTGTGTTTGGAGCGCACTGCACGGGGGATTTGTGGCTCCGAGAGAGGAATTTCGAGTGAGGGGTGTCAGTGGAGGCAAGCAGCGGGGACCGGGTCTGTGTTAGCGAGAAGCATGCGGCTAGGGCTTTTATTGTGGGCCCACGCAGGACGGGACGCGGATGGAAATGATACGCACATGAATGAGATTGAAAAATACATCGTTACCGTGACCCAGAGAACGGGCATACAGGCGGGAGGCCCCAATCACGGACGCCCGTGGTCTCTGTTCTGTAAGTGGGGAATTGGACATAGCTGGGTGTCCTTTCCCGGCCGGCGCCGGGAAAGTCCAGGAATTGTTTAAATCGTCGTATGGATTATTTTTACTAAAAGGATCGAAGTGAATAGCCATGGCGGCCAATCACAGGGCGTATTAGCGTGAAAAAAATTCATGTGGGACTGTAGTCATGTCGTATGGGCGGCTATGGTCTCCCGCAGGAGACTTATTAGTCTCGGGGTTTAGTTTTTAGTTGAAAGTGAAATTAGGGTTTTGGGTTTTGTTTTATGATTTAGGGTTTTAAAACATGGATTACGGTTAAGATTATGGATAGATTAGTGTTTAGGAGACATGAATTAAGTACTTTTACCTTGTGTTAAAGTGGTGTAAAGTTTAAACATGGTTTAGAAGCTTAAATGACCTAATTAGGTTTTTAGGCATGATTAGCTTATACATTGTGTGTTTAAGACTTGTACATTGATTTATAGGGAAAATATAATTCAAATATTGTGCATTGTACACTTTTATACATGCTTGAAGGTTTGCACATTAATTTTTATATGTATACATTACATATAATTTGGGTTTTGAAGTAAACGTTAACGTTTAATGCTTGTTTTGATATAACATTTTGAAAAGTACGTTAAATGGTTAATGTACTTGGTAAAAATGATATTAGGATATATACTTGACATATTAGGATGTTTATATTATATAAATATAGATATATATGGCATTGATAGAGGTTGCGTGAGCTCGTTTACTTTATAGATGCAAGTTACATATTGAGATAAAGCAAAAAATTTCCCTGTAAGAAAGGTGATATATTTATAATAGATGGATATTACATTGCATCTAATTTAATAGATGGATATTATAGTCCATCTAATTTAATAGATGGATATGAACATTGATGAAAAGTGCGGGTTGTTATACTTCGTCTACCGCAGTAACGACGCTAGTCATGCTGTAGGTGGAGGGAAGCTTGGTCCAAAGTGGGATGGACCTTATGAGGTAACGGAAGCACTAGGAGATGGAGCATACAAACTAAGATCTACGGACAGAACTGTCCTCCCAAGGACGTGGAGCATCGCTAATCTAAAAAAGTGTTACCTCTGAGCCACGGCTCATGCATGGATGAATTCGCACTACAGGTAGGACTCATAATAAAGTAATCTATGTATTTTTTTCCTTTTTGTTTTTAGGACATGAATAAAACTTCGTTGGGTCTAGCTAACCCAGCGCCTTTTTATATATCACAAAACTTGTCATTTATTTATTCTTTTTAGTTTTTGCCTCTCCTTTTTTACTTCATGCTATTTGTCATTCATGACTATTTCCGAATAATTATAGGCTAAATATCCTTATAATGGGCCTGCTGCATAAGAGGGTTGCAACCCCAGTGGCCACGAATCCTGTGTCCTAAATCGGCATACACCTAAGACGTTAAGTGCATAAGAGAAGACTCCCACGGAGCATGTAAGACACTACAAGTGCAAATTATACCAGTGGATAATGCATTATAGACATTGTTCATCACGGACATCCATGGAAATATTACAAACAAAAATATTGTCTAGGTACCACAGACGGTACTATGGCCAATCTAAATTATACATGGGCGGTAAGGACTTGGATCTGAGTAGCCTCGAAGATGCCTCATCTTCAGATTTATCTGTCAGCGTAGCAGCATCCGCAAGCAGGATGGCAAGGCCCTGAGGGGAAATGGTAGGAACTGATACAGGGACACTATCGGATCTAGCATGATGGGCAGAACCAATACCGTGAGTGCGACATACAACCCTGTACTTTTTCTTCTTTTTGGCGCGACTTATTTTCGCCGCGATGGCGTCACCCAACAATATTTCTTCTTTACAGGCCCAGGGATCCTTAGGGTCGTGCACCTCCGGGTATACAGGTATTGTGAGCTGGGAAGAGCTGGGGCGAAGCTTACGGATCCATTATGGAGTATCTTCTCCGGTATCGCTCTCCAAGTGTAAGGACGCCATAATTAAATCTAGTGGGGCGTCCTTTAATTTTTCCAGTTGATCGATCAATGGGTATTTTAAATCCTTTAAAGCATGTAGGGCCGCGATGTATTTGTTGTCAGCCTCAGGATCGTATGCCTTGATTGTCGCTAAGTCTAACTTAGCCTCTTCCTGTTTTACACCATACTCGAGCCCCTCATTCATACCTTTGGCGATCCCCACGGACACGACATTAGAAAACGCCTGCCTTAGCTCAATAGATTTAGCACATTTCATTACGGCTAGGCGCAGGCCGTACCCGATAACCCATCGGCGACCTGCGATCGCTGTCAGCATATGAGGGTACAACTCCTCATCAAAGACTATGCTCAGCGCATCCAGACGTGCATCCATTTCCGCTCAACGCTTCTCCACCTTGTCATCCTCATACTTCTTAAACTCCTCAAAAATGGCCTTTATTCTTTCCTCACCTATAACCTGTTCTTAAAGGGTAGACACTTGCTGGGATAGTTGATTGTTATTTAATTGAAGGTCTGAAAACTTGGCACGAAGGCTTTCCAACTCCTTGGCTAGTTCTGCATTCTTAGCCTCCGTGGCCTTCTTCATGTCAACCTTGGCCTCCAGCAGGGTCTCTAGGTTCTTCGTTTGATTACGGAGACCATGCACTTTCGTTTCCACAACCTTGAGGGATTCTACTTCTTCGCCTAACCTTTTAATCTCCTCCTCCCTGACTTGGATTCTCTCATTATGTCTGGCTACCTGGGCTTTGGCTTTCTTCAATAGTCTAACCTCTTGTTCAAACCTTAACCTCAGTTAGGAACCCAGAGCCACTTGCCGCACCAGGTTTATATTATACTGGGCCAAGAATTCAGTATTGGGCAAGTGGCGAAGCTCAGAGAAGTACCCCGGCGGCACTGTGTGATCTACCATATCTTGGCACGCCTCTGGGGTGTCCAGACGACAGTCATTGGTCACACCCCACCCAGGTTGATATATAGCTCCGGGTGACCCTTCTACGGATGGGACAGACATAGATCTCTTTGACTCCGGACTCTCCGCAGAAAACAAGCCGGGTACCTCTGTAGTAGCCACACCTCCAGCAGGGATCTCGGTGGCCGGGACTCTGGAAGATCTGCGATCACAGTAGGAGGCACGTTTACTTTGTTAGTATAGCCATCTAGGACATATATAAAAAAATAAGAAGCAAGAAACGTTAAGACTGGAACACTTACTGGGCAATGTCTTGCTGGGAATACGGGTGCGGCTTCGCATAAGACAATGGCTCCGGATCGCTCACATCTGCAGGAGTCTCTTGGGCAGCAGAGGTGAAGGTGGAATCCGCTCCTAATCCCATCGCAGCTAGGGATTTGCCTCCACGAGTACTCTGTTCAGGGCAGGCGGGAGCATGATCCTTTCTCAAAACTTTGGGCGGTGCATTTGCTTCCGCCTCCGCATTGTCCCTCTTGCGGCGCCTTTTGTTCACAGGTGGCCCCATAGCGGCCACTTCCTTTTCCAGCCTTGGTTCTTGGACAACCTCCGTGGTCGTTGCAGCCTCTTCCAAGGGGGTTTCTTATGATAATTCATCCTGGGCTTGACATGTCGTCCCGTCCCCCTCAGTTATCCTCTGGGGTAAATCCTCATTGGCAAAGTCCAAGGGTGACTTCTCCATGGTGGACGGTGTTCCCGAAGAACCTAACGCCATGATAGCATCCTCCATGACTATCACATTGTTGGTGGTGGCAGTCAATAAGGGTACCTCATGAGCAACACAAGGACGGGTCCCCGTCTTCACCTTGGTAGGATTTAAAGCACTGATCAAGTTAAACAAATCCATATCTGCATTTACAAGGAAACTGTTAGTATATTCTCACGAATATGTGAGAAGTAAATGATAGTTTACAAACACCCACCCCAGTCATCGTCATAAAGGAATGTGGGGTACACGTCCTCCCCTAGAAATTATCTTCGGCTCAATCCTACTACGCATAACAGAGCTTCTAGTTGTTTTTGGATAGGGGCACGACGTGTATAACCGGCCCCATGGCTTATTTTAAGAGTAAATGAGTTAATTTTTTTTTGTATAGTGGGTATAATTGTGGGTATTTGTTTGAGTATAGATAGGTATAGGTGCTTCCAGGTATGCCTAAATGTAATTTATTACGAAACGTAAGCGTTTTACGTAACCAATAAAAATAAAATAGGAAAAGTTATAAATTATACTCTTAATAATTATATAACACTTGCTTGACGTAAACTTTTATTTGTTTGGTGTTCGTTTACGTTGAATGTTGATTTTTAGTTTACGCGATTTAACTATAGGATAATAATTAAAAGCGAACGCGTAAAACTCTAAAAATAAATAATAATAATAATTAAGTCGTGAAATGACCTAAAAATGAGAAATATTACAGTCTCCGCCCTTTAGAAGAGCCTTGTCCTCAAGGCTTAAGTCGCGACACTTGACGTAGGTACGGGTTTAGTAAAGAGATGTGGATACTTCTTTTGAAATTGGTCTTCACGTTCCCATGTGAACTCAGGACCTCTCCTCGAGTTCCATCGAACCTTGAAAATTAGGATATGGCTTTGCTTTAACCGTTTGACCTCTCGATCCATAATCTCTACGGGTTACTCCATAAAACGGAGCTTGTCATCAACATGAAGTCCTTCTAATGGTACGGCTAATGGTTCGTCGGAATAATATTTTTTCAAGTTGGATACATGAAATGTATTATGAAGTGATGATGTATAATATGGACTGACCTGGCCTACACATACTATTATGGGCTTGGTAACTGATACTGGACCTCCAGCCCAGCATCGCGGTCATGGCTACTTGGGCCCACAGGTCGCGGCTATAGGCACGCTGTCCGTGGCCGCAGTATCCTCACAAATTATCTCTAATGATAACCTAATTAAATAAGAGATATACTTTACTTATTTAAATCATCTAGGATAATACCGAATCCTTAAAATATCGACCGTATCTTAGGCTGAACGGTACGGAAACCCTAAGGGGTATTCAGCCTATAAAAGGAACGCAATTATCATCAATACAGGTATCTTACAAACCCTAATTATGCTCGATTACTCTCTTAAAGTCACATACTTACTCTCACACCGGAGTCTAATCGTGGGATCCGTTCCAACTATAAGGTTAACGGTGTTTTATTCCTTATGCAGCGTTCTTCAAACAAATTCACTTTGTACAAGAACATGGCACTTCATACCCGAATAGCAGCCTATTCGGACCAAACAAGACCTGACCTAACTTTTGTATCAACATGAACCCTGCTCAACTCTTAAGGAAGCTTAAGCTTGTAAGCAATAGATCCAACCTTTTCTAGCAACTAGAAAGGTCCAACATATCTAGGGTTTAACTTCCCCTGTTTGCCAAAACGTATGACCCCTTTCCAAGGTGATACTTTAAGCATAACTCTATACCCAACTTGAAATTCCATCGGCTTACGCTTTAAATTGGCGTAACTCTTTTATCAGTCACGGGCGGCTTGCATCCTTTGTTTGATTTGAATGAGTTGAACTTGTCCAACCTCGGCCCAACAAACAGGTGAACGACACTTTCGACCATATAGCGCCTCAAACGGTGCAGCCTTGATGCTAGCGTGATAACTATTATTATATGAAAACTCGACTAATGGTAAATGTTTAACCCAACCATTTCCAAAAATTTCTTATTCAGCCCCCAACATAAAAGGGGGGGGGTGTGAGAGGTTACCATTGACAACACTCTTTTTACTTATAAAACTAAGAGTGATGTCATAATACGTTCAAATATATGTGGATGATATCATTTTTGGGTAAACTAGTGATAAAATGAGTAAACAATTTGCTAAACTAATGACCAAAAAATATGAAATGAGTATGATGGGTTGATTAACTTATTTTTTAGGCTTTCAAATCAAACAAGATTTCAAAGGAATCTCTATTTCTCAAGAAAAATATGTTAAGGACTTACTCAAAAAGTATGATTTAAAATGTCCCATGCTTCCACCAAACAATCTGGGCCTTGATAAATCAGGGGTCTCTATCAATGAGTCTATGTTCAGAGGCATGATTGGGTCACTGATGTATCTAACAGCTAGCAGACCAGATATCCAATTCTCCACATTTCTCTATGCTAGGTACCAAGCTAACCTCAAGGAATCGCACCTTTTAGTACCTCAAAAAAATAAAAAACTAAACAATACTATAACCAACTATTATAATTTGGCAAAATAAGTCCCTTAGAATTCCAACCAGATTTAGCTTACAACCATATCTTTCAAAAATATGTGGTATGTTTAAGATAATCCATTTATGAAAGCGTTACTACTTATGCAGCCTTTAAACAATCTTTTTTGTCTCAAGGTTACAAAACAACACACTATTACAAAGTATGATTTAAAACAACCGTCCACTACCCGACCATCTCTTATTCATATAGTTCAGTGATAAGTTTCCATTTAAACGACACTTTTTTCTGTCCCAAAGCTGTTACCAAAAGTCACTATTTCTGTCACTGTACTGTCGCTAAACTGTTGCAAAACAGTCACAAATACCAAGTCTCCTTCCTCCCAACACTGTTAGCAACACTTTTAACTGTCACTGAGTCGTTGCTAACTATTAGATAATTCTGTCACTATCCACCAGAATTAATTATATGCAGGCAGACTTAACTTCCATGTGACCAGTATTAACTACGAATATGAGACCAGAATTAATTTTGAAACGAGCAGTACTTACTTTCCAAGGCAGCAGTATTAACATCAACGATCAGTATTAACCTTCACCACAATAACCAAACACGAATCATTTATCCATACTAGGGTTCATCATCAATCAAACGATTAACTCACCAACGCTAGTATGAACAAATATAATCACCATACAAAAACTTGAAAATAATACCTTTTCTGCAGCCAATTCGTCATAGCATAACTTTTTATCAAAGACTTATCTTGACGATCGCTCTGGTCAAATTATAGATATATGTGTGTAGAACCTTCATATAAAATTTCGTGACGATCCAACGGTTAACGAATGAGTTATGACCGTAATACGAACTAAGAAACCATATACGAATTTTAGGTTTCTTCTTTATTCTTCGACTATAAAACCTTGAATCCTAGATATCAAGAGCAACCTGCTCTGATACCAACTGTTGAACCACGATCTAGCCATCTAGAATATAATAACAATGATTAACAAATACGCAGCGGAATAATTAAGAACACAATCATTGTTATGAACAAGGTTTTCTTATTCATAAGACTACTAATAAACTAATAAGCACATAGATGATTCATGACTCATCTATGGCTAACTACAACTATTACACGACACACACTTTGCTATTAGACTCTCATTGAGAAGTCTGTGTTTTTCTAGATACTAAAACTATTCACCCTACCTCTCTTTATATACTAGAGGGGCTAGGGTTTACATAAAACCTAGCTTACTATGAAAGCTAACTTAATATTTATCTTTAAGTCCTTGTTGTTTCTTTTATCTTCAATGTTGCATATAATGTTTTGTAATCATCAAATTATAATTCCCAACAATAATTTTGTAAATTAATTGTTTTATACTTTATATAATTATTGTGTGTTTGATTTGTGTTTGTATTAAAACTAAAAATTCAAAAAGATTTTATTTTCGCCTTTATATTTGTTTTCGTGTGTGTTTATGAATGTTTGAACGCTAGTAATTATATTTTCAATTCTATATTATTTTTCATTTCGTAATGTTTTGTGAGTGCTTGTTTTAGTAAATTGTGTATAAATAAAAAAAATTAATGAGAAAAATAAAAGATATAAAAAAGTATTAAACTTTGTGGGTGTGTTCGCTGAAAACCCTCACGAGACTATAACTCATCCACTCGGGACACCGAGGGGTTTAAAGGCTTGGTGCATACGCTAAATGCAATCGTGTTGCCTACAAAAGTGTGCTTTAGTATTTTACGGTTTTCGTAGTTTTGTTTATTTTGCAGATTTAATAAACAAGTGGTGGTTGGTGGGATGAAGTCTTACACGTGGGGACTTATATATTCAGAGTATTATATTATATTACATATGGTTGAATTCACATGCTTATGTTGGTGTTTCGTTCGCACTATATCTTTCAGAATTCAACCGAGCACTTAAGAGTCCCGGGAAGTCTCGTTTCTCTTATATTTACTTTTTCCACTTATCATACTTTTGAGTTATTTTCAATTACGCATATTGCTCAACTTAAGTATGGGAGAAAAATGAATTGGAAAAATCAGACTCATTATTAATTGTTAACTTTTGTTCGCCTTCGGAAATCTAAAAATCTAATCTTGTTTTAAAATTCTTTTGCCACTTAGGTTAATATATTAAAATAAAACGTAGTAAATAAATAATGTGTTTTTTTAAACCTAAGATGTGTCCCGATTGATAGAGTAGATCCGACTCAGGATCGATGACATTACTTGTGCATTTATAACCATTCCAGTAAATATGTGAGGATTTTGAGCCTGTATATAGCATGCATATTTTATGATTGGTTCCTTTGATTATGAGTGTGCCGGTGATTTATTGATTCTAGAACTTGTGCTTGAAATCATTACGAGATCACAGTGAGATCACGTTCGCGTGATATATGTATTTTTATGGGATAAAGAGGCAACTTAGGATTTAAACCAAATTAGCCATTCATTTAACATATTCTTTTAGCTAATTACACTGATTAGCTAACCACCCATATATAAACCCTTCTGTAGCACTCATCTTTAGTGCTGACACCCCTTGTTTAAACTGTTAAGCCACTCTATTCATTTTTCTTGTCAAAAAAAATAAAAAATGTATCACCTTTAGCCTAATCTTACCCCTTGTCAAAGTCTATGGTTGGTTGACAGTTGCTTGGTATGATTAGTTGATTTTTTTCTTATAGTTTGTTCGCACTTTGTTATAAGTGTTGTACCATTTCAACGAAGTCGAAGGTTCGAAACTTCACTTTTCGTATTTTTTATGGTGTATGCTTATATTAAGTATGGGGGAATTGTTAGTTGTTTAAATGTGAGTGGTGAGTTAATAAAAAGGAGAGGAAAAAAATGAAAAAAAAGTAGAATAAAAGAAAAAAATAGAAAAAATGAAGAAAAAAAATATGTGAAAAAGGGTATAAAAAAGAGTGATGAATAAGAGTTGGATTATTGTTGGCATTTGCGACGTATTGATATATTATGATATGTGCCGGATATATTGATGAGAGGTTCGATTATCTCGCGGGTTTGTAGATTGTCATAAAACATTTTTAAAAAATAAAACATTTTTAAAAAAATAAAAAATATATACAATATAATATATATATAGATTATATATAATATCTATATAAAATATATAAATTAAATATATATAATACTATATATATATATATATATAATAATATATTATATATACATAAAATAATATATATATATAGAATAACATAGTATATATAAATATATAAATTAGTTTAAGTATTAATATTAGAGAACTCATTTTATGCCAGAACTCTAACAGAACGTATTCTAAACCCAAATCAAGAATTTAATAAATTGTTTACCATTTATATAATTCAATTTTATTATCTAGGATATTTTGGGTATTTTAGATAAACAAACACCCGTTTTTTGTCAAAGTTGAACTCCTTATACATAAATGTCTCGATATATTTTGTATTAATGAATATTAATGAAAATTTGAATAATTAATGATTTTGTTATTAATGAATTAATAAATGCCTGATAATAATGATATTGATTGTATTCTCAATTTAATTTTATTGTTTATACTATCTAGAAATAAATGATGCGATTTAATTCTGTAATAAATAAATTTACAATTATTCTTTGATAATAATAAACACGATTTACACATACATATTTTTTAATAATGCGTTTCAATTAAAATGGTTTTATTTCGAAACATGTATGTTACTTATTTGATATACATGAGTAATGTAAAAACATTTATGTTTTTTTTAATTGTAAAACTAGTATGTACTATAGCACAAAAAAAGAATGTGCTTATAAAATTTGAACATGGGTTAGTACTATTCATTATGAAATCATAATATGTTTTTTCATTTTGCATACATATATTTCTGTTTTAATTATAAAACATTACTGGTTTATAATAAGAGAAACATGTATATTTATTAATTTTTGAAATCATGTATGTTTTTTCATTTAAAACATATGTGCTTCTTTTTTTTTGTAAAAAATCTCCTATATTTTTGTATAAACTCTTCCTAAATAAATGACACGATTTAATATGTGTTATTGTATAGTTCAAATTATCTTCACATCTTTGGAAACTTTCTAAAATAAATGATATTGATTATAACTCCCAAAAATAAAGGATATTGATTGGTCTTTTAGTGTATTTCGTCTTTTAGTGTCCCGACACATCAACGTTGACTCAATAACTAAAAATGTTGACCTAAACTCGACATTTACGTTTTTCTACATTTTATCATAAGTTTGATAATAAAAGTATATTTTTGACGCTTTTATAAAGTTTACGAAATTTCGGCATGACCATTATAAAAATATCGACTTTCCATTTTTATCAACCTCGACTCGTGAAAATATCCGTTTACAAAGTACATCTTTTATTGACTCGAAAGCATATCCGATCTATTTTCGACAACACCTCAAATATCGCAACAAATCCGTTCTAAACCTAAACCTCTTCGACATTCAATTTACGCTTCCAACAAATCCAACATCTAACTTAATCTCTTCGCCAACAATATTTAAACTTAATATACGATAAATCTTAAATAAACAATATAGCCGCAGTGATAACAATATATATATCAAAATAGTCACAACGAACTTTTATGCACAAAAGTACAACTACTTTTTATGTT
The DNA here is from genome assembly GCA_026074375.1 of Tanacetum coccineum. Lineage (NCBI taxonomy): Eukaryota > Viridiplantae > Streptophyta > Magnoliopsida > Asterales > Asteraceae > Tanacetum > Tanacetum coccineum. Next base: position 30,107 of record BQNB010032448.1, on the reverse strand, counting down.
CTTCCATTTATAAACAAAAAGATTAAACTTAGAGACTTGTAGTTTTATAGAAAAATAGATAATGATTTTCACAACGATCCGCTTTGTACACCTTGTTCGGAATGATCATACGAATGCAAAAGTACAACTTATTTATGAAAAAGTAGAGATGACTTACAAAGAAACACGACGAAAGATGATTAGAAATCAAAAACAACCCAAACGTTGTTTTATAAAATACCCGGATGAAATAACAATCAACTCGAACAATATATCTTCAAATGGTTGATCAAAGATTAAAAACGAATGGATTTGGGTGTGTTAAATGGTTCGGCCAAAGAAAGAAAAGAAAAGAGATGTATGTGTGTTTTAGAGAGAGAAAGCACAAGAGAAAATGTTTTTGGTTAATGAAAGGAATGAAATGAGAACAAGTGAATATGTATACAAGGTTTACACACACACACACACATTAGTGTGTGCCGATGGTTAGGGGATAAGGAAAAGAGGACCAATATGATCCACCTATCAAATGCATTTTAGTACAAGTCCTAAGCTTAATTCTTGCTTGCATGTCTAGAGTTAACTTGTATTAATTTTCAAAAAAAATGGAATCCTAAGCTTAAGAGGGTGTGGTTAGACCGTTATATTCAGCTAAAGGGGGACCAAATGGTTTCCAACTATTCTAGTGAACTATGCTTCAAGATGAATTAATTTACAAGATTTGTCCTATGCTTCTTCCTGAAGGATTTCTTTATTCATTGTATAGAATTTACTTGATGACATAAAAATTAATAAAGTTCATAAGCTCCATAAAAGAGATGCATTTTTCTATCTATTGTTTTTATTATTGTTAGCTTTTTTATCCTGCAGGCTATTTATTGAATTTCACAAGTTAAAAGGTAATCTCTTTGATTTGAGAAATGTTGCAGAGATTAGAGAAACCTGGTAAATCAAATAGAGAGCCAAGACCGTATGTATCAGTATCATAAAGATGCCCCTTAAAGCCTGCATTTCATTAAACCCAATAAGTAAACACAAACAAACATTCTACCATAGAAACACCTGTTTTTCATTAACCCCAAGGGAACCCTAAGCATGAAACTATGGTGTGGTAACGTCAGGTAATGTTGCAGCGATGGAACCAATATAGTTGATCAGCATATCAGAGACGTAACAGAAGCTTCTAGTCTGAGTTCCAGGTGATTGAACAGTCAATGGCTCATTACTGCATTCAAGCACAGTAGCTGATTTGTTAGACATTTGATAAACTGGATGAAGTTGGTGATTTTAAAAGCTGGAACAGTAAGTATAGCAAGTTACCAGATTGCTTGAGCTATGAAATTGCTGATGAGACGGCCATCGTCAATGTTCATTCTTGGTCCATATGTATTGAATATCCTAGCAATGCATATTTCTGTTGCAATAACCCGAATTAAAGTCCATTTTCCAATTATTTACAAAACAAAGTTATCATATGTGAGACAATGTATGTTTACCTATTCCATGTTGTCTATGATAGTCAAACATCAAAGTCTCAGCTACTCGCTTTCCTTCATCATAACACGTCCTAACACCTGAAATATACACAAGGTAACATACATATGTCAGCATTAAATGGTTGTAACAGCAATAATAGTACATTATTAGATAATCAAAGTTTAAACTGTGTTAAAATTTACAAATATGATTAACATTTCCCCAATAGCTCTCATCCTGAGGATGCATAAGAGGATCTCCATAAACCTCTAAGTCGATGTCAACAATATCCTGTAAGCGTAGCAACCATAATTTAAAATTCGTTCCAAAATACAGTAAGACCACAAATACCAAAAAGAACTTTCTGAACTTGCTCTAACCTGCTTAGAAAGTGCCAACATGTTCTACTGATTATAGAAGCAGTCTCTCCCATTTGCTCATAAAAGGACTCTAAAAATTAGGATGTAAAAACTACAACAGCAACTACTTATTACCATCCATATTATAAAACATTCACCACTAATCCCTTTCACTTGTTGGTGCAAGGCCACATAGCATGTAGTTCAGAATGTACATACAAACACGCGATATTTCGGTATAACAAACACATGAATAAGTATTTGCCAGTTTAGAATGTACATAGAAACATGCCATTATATCAAAATAAGTGAACCTGAAGATGGCTTGCCACATTTTCCTTAGTAAGACCTTCTATGTTCATCAAGTCAAGAATCCTTTTAGGAACAGCTTTTGTAATACATAAAATAACAATCATTAAAAGTTTCAAGAAAACAAGTACTAATAGATGAACATGAGGACTAAACGACTCACTTTCAATCCCAAGTGAATTAATAGCGGCAATAAATTTTCTATGAAGATCAATGGACCAAACAACTCGTAGTTTCTTCTATGTTGATGACTCGTCATCTTCATTCCCATTATCTTCAAAATCTTCATCTTCGTCTTTTCTTTTCCGGCTGAATTTCCCATTTGGATCACCACAATCACCTTCTTTTCCACCTTCACCTCCATGATTTGACTTATCTTGGTTATTTTTTCACTTTGGCTGAGATTTTGACTCGACTTTTTTCCTTATCACATGTTCCCATACATTGCGTAATTCCTTAAGGCGGACAAGCTTCACAAGGTAATCACAAGCACCATGAGTTATCCCTTTCATTACAAGCTTCGGGTCACTATTTGCTGATAACACTGTAATAATTCCAAGAGACATTATATACCATTAGCCCACTTGCTCCGAGATTTAGAAAATTTAATCTTTTGGGTCAAACCAACTAAAAGCTTCAAAATTAGACGAAACTTATAGTTATTTGACTTCAGAACTTAATAATGCATGCAAAACATGCACGTGTACCATCTTTTATCAATAAAGATACTTTAGGTTAAATCAGCTAAAGTTAACGCTTTAATGAAAACTAATTGAACCCCCACCAGTTAATTAGCACGGTCTACTTTTAATAGGTAGAGAAACTCTCATAACAAAGCTAACACATTCAGTTCACTTTGATAATGATAATATACATGGGAATCTAATCCCTACCATTCTACTTATATAAGACAAAGGTAAAACTCACCGATGTGTGAATGTTGAAAGTTTGGTTTGTTGCTGTCAGGGATGTTTGGATGAATGCTGGAAGGGGATGTTTTGTTGCTTTCAGGGGGTGTTTTGATGGCTGCCAAAGGGTTTGTTATGTTTTTATCAATGGGTGTTTGGATGGATTTTATAATGGGGTGTTTGATTGCTGCTTGGGGATGCTAAGATGGTTGTCGCAAGGGGGTGTTTGGTTGTTGTTGTAAGGTGTCTAATGGATGACATTCCACAAACAAACGTCATGGCATAGTTAGGACCATCTACCATTAGAAAACGTAATGCGAGAAACACTGACATATAATGGATTTGAAAAGCCAAAAGTGGATATCTTTTTGTATTAATAAAAAATTCCTTGTAAAGAGATGGTACAGATTATTTACCTAGATGCTAATGGGGACCGCTTGCATGATTTTCATCATCATCATCATTGTGCGGTTCTTAAATCATCACAAAAAAGTATCCCACCTGCAAATTTACATACCAAAATATGAATAAAATGACTGAAGTTAGTGAAAATTTACCTGAATTGTATGTGGGTCAGTCTATACTGAACATGCCCATTTCAACATGTAGCAGTGTCCGTTCAATTCGTGTATCAGTGCATGCAAAAAGAAGATAAAAAGAATTACTAAATTGTCCCCAACATGTACGGTGTTTCTTATGTTTTGTTTTAGCTCATAACTATGATACATGTCACTTGTATATATACAATTATTTATACATGTAGAAAATGCAGTTGGTTGATTTGTTCACAAGAGATAGTGGCGCAAATATTCAACTCGAGTTAGACATTTGAGCTTTATCAGAGCCTTAACTTCATGCTTCCTAACCTCTCCCTTGATATACTCATGTTTCCCGCAAGTTCTCTATCAGTTTTAATGAATTAAACTTCACAAATACATTACACTTTAAGCTTTGTAATCTCAACAGAAGCCACATTCTTTTACGTGTATTAAGAAATTTTGAAATTACCACATCACATATAATGATGGCGATGAACTCTCTTTGTATGACTGGATTCTTTCTATTAAGAGAAAGAATGGGTTTCAATACTTTTGTAACTTCACGATATCCTTTGAGGGAAATTCTAGCTTTCTTTGCTATCTCTTCTTCCGTTGGCTGTCTCATAAGATCAATGCATTGCCTGTTTTTTGTTTTTTTGTATTTCAATTCTAACCTGCATTGATCAAAGATTTCAACTTTTTCAATACTGTTTAATAAAGGAAGCATTTATTCTAATGGTTTAGCCTTAAATATCAGGGCTATGGGTGTTGTTTGGTTTAGCCTATTAGATGGGCTAGCTTATGGGAGCTGTTTGGTTTAGCTTATTATTTAGGCTATGCGGGATGTTTTGATTAGCTTAAATATTATCTTGGCTATCGGGACTGTTTGGATTAGCTTAAATCTGAAGAAGTTGTAACTATTCATACACACGTATTGTTTAGCCTTAAATATGTGGGCTATAGGGGCTGTTTGGATTAACTCAAATATTATATGGGCTATGACATGGAAACAATACATACATACGTATGTGGAATCACATGAGTATTAAGAGCTTTTAACGACTAAAAATAAAGATGGGAATGTTTTGTTTTTTTTATTTGAACATTACTCAATTGTAAAACCTCATCATCATTAGACGATGCAGTGGTACTCCATTCTAAGTATTGATGAGATTTCATCAATTAATCATTAAATAACACAATATGATAGTTAAAAAATTGCATATTACCATTGTATTTTCCAGGTTGAATATCTGTTGTGTGACTTGCGTCAATTGATACACCACATTCCAGTAAAGACTTTTGTTGCTACACCACGAATCACACCAATTTGATGTCACGCATTAGTGGATCACAACCATGAGTTGTTGAAAGATTGCCCGCACCTATATATCTGTTAGCTTTTGATATGAAATTCCAAGCCTGAAACTAACAACTAAATGTTATCGCCCATGTAAAATGTAAATACTATACATGTAAAATGGCATACCTGCAACTACAAAAACCAAGCATTTTGTTCACTTTTAATGGCAGATCATCACCAAAAGACTTGAAATTTTTGATCAAAAATAAACTTTGAGAATCTGAAATGAGCTACGATTAGCCATGTAGAATGCTAAGAGTAGGGAGAAGAGGAGCTTCGTGACCGAACCACTATAAATCATCATGTCCGGTTTGCATTTCCTTTCACTTATCTCTTTATGCTTTTATTTACATTTATCGATTTACTTTTATATTTTCATTATGTTCATGATTGTGTGGATAGGTGTGTATATTGTGTTAATTGTGATTGTGTAGTACTTTGTAGTTAATATTGTGGTTGATCTTGTATTGTTAAGATATGTGCTAGTTGTTGTAAAACCTATAATCGACACTTCTCATATTACGTCTAACTTGATTGGCGATTTGATACTAAAGATTTAAAGTTTTTAAATGGAAACGTATTCACCCTGTTAAGATCGTTTAAAGCTCAAGATTTATTAGATCTTATATATCTAGGATGAACAATAACAATGAATGATAACACGCAGCGGAATAATAAAGAACACAATCAAAGTTATCACAAGGTTTTCTTTATTGAACGTTTCCCTATTACCCCAACTATAATTTAGGGCTACACCAACTAACTATGGTGTACTATTCGACTCTCATCAGTCGACTTGCTATCTAACTATCTAGACTCTCATTGGGAGAGCTCTAGTTTTCTATGGATTGATTTTTCTAAATGCATGGACCTCCTTTTATAGCATAAGGAGTCCTAGGCTTACAAGGAAACTAATTAATATATTAATGAGAGAATCAATTAATTATCTTCTCATTAATATTCATTCTTATCTTATTTTGACCAAATCTTTATTTTCTTCTACATCTTGTAGAACTTCATGATGACAATTTTGGTCCTTCTTGTTTCCATCTTGTTTCATTCTTTTATTCACTTTGTCTCATCAAATCAAGAATCCTAACAATCTTCCCCTATTTGATGATGACAAAACAAACAAAGTCTCGTACGAGCTTCATCATAAAGCCAAAGTTTCCCCTAAAGTTGAGATGTAATCATCTCCCTGAATGAAACAAAATCTTTAATGCTTCCCTTTGACTTAAGATAATAATTAGAATCCTTGACTATGTCACCACACATAATAAGCTACAAATCATATCTTTGTAGTATTCTTCCCCTTTTTTAATCATCCAATAGGGGTCTTCTTGTATATATGCAACTTGTAAACACGTCCCCTCAAGTGGTGCATGTTGTTGTTTAAACATTTAATCAATAAGCTTCCCCTGAAACCAATATGTTTACCATCTCTTGAATCTCGAACTCTGTAGGCTCTATGTAGTGATCACTGATGAAGAAAATAGAGTATAGCAAATTTGATGAAGAAGTTGAATCTCCCAAACTTGTGTCTTATGTCTTGCACTATCCACGTGACGTCGAACTTATATATAAATCTGTGAAATATAAGTAGACCGCAACCTCTTGACAAAAACCTCATCTTCTATGAGACACATACTAAGTGATAGCAAATGTGAGCATTGAGCACCTATAAGAAAAATCACACACCTTTGCTAGATTTTAACAAGTCTTCGTCACACCATTGTAAGCACGAACAAGTTATCTTTAAAGTCATAGTCTGCAAAACTATACTTTAAGATATGATAAGATACGCACCTGTGAAACCCAACTACAACATCAAATAAGCAATATTCAAATGTCTTCATAATCACATCTTCAAATAATCCCAAAAATACGAGCATAAATCAATAAGAATAAACTATTTGAAAATTAGTTTTGTCCGAGATCTAAATCCATCCAAAAACCAAGTACTGGCCGATATCGGACAAGCCTAGCAATACAAACTGCTTTGTCGGATGACTCTGGCAGTACTAAACTTCAAGTGTAGCAGTACAAACATCCAAACCAAACAACAACACTTTTTCCGTCAGCAAGCTGTTACTAATTTTATCACAAATTCTGTCTCCTTCCTCCCATAGTTGTTAGTGACACTTTGTCTGTCGCTGTTTTGTTGCTAATCTGTTACTAACTCAACAACAGTACTAAATTCGAACATGGCAGTACTAAGTGTATATAAGCAGTATTAAGTCGCGAACAAATAGCACTAATAAACGCAGCAGCATTATCATACCATTGACCAAACCAGGAGTACAAAGAAACTTTATATGGAGTAAATAAAATCCCTAAAAATCAGGGATTTATAAATCATACCAAATCTTGTTTCCATATATGCGTACCATATCATAATAGCCTGTAATATCCGTTATATTCACATGATTAAATAGCACCTTACTGCTACTTTAACCACAAACCTGTTGCTTCAGAAATACGTCCAATACCCAGATTCAAAACAAAAATTGACACTGACTTCTTTGTACCTTTATAACCTGCTGTTCAAACTCATAATAAACCAAAACCCTAAACCAGAGAATTAGGGTTTTTGCTTCATAACAGATTTAATCCATTATCGACCATACCTGCTATGTATATCATATATTTATCACGATCTAACAGTAGCACCAACAAACTTCTGTACATTCAACATTAATTAGTATTCAAACCACATTAATGATATTTATCAACATTAATGCTTATCATTAAAAACCACATTAATGATATTTATCTTGTAACTTCCCATAATGTTGAATTAGTCCCAGATTAGTCCCTCTTATTTCATTCGTCTTCATTTTGTCTCATCAAATTAAGAATCCCAACAACCATACCCAACTTTAACCACTTCGTTAACAAGTTTCACTAGTTAGTCACAATTTGTTCAAAACAGCAGAATTTTAACGTGACTTAACATACTCAAAACCTCTACTTACTGACTCATAATTCATACCAAAAATCACCTAATGTTTATTTTGAGTATATTAACTACCTCATGATTTCAGACCCATTTACATGCACAAGTACTCCTAAGAAAATCAAACTTCAAAACAGTCATAATTCGGATCTGTTTGCACACTAAAGATTTTGGACATAAAAACCATACTTAGACTCTAAATCAGAAGCTCTCCTTTGGGGAATTTCTAAAAGACACATAGAACTAAACTCCTGTAGAAGGCCTAAGCTAAATTCGAATTTTAAGTAGGGATTTTATACCTCGTAATCTGATCTAAATCTGACCTTTATTCACTGCTTTGACAACTTTTCTTGCAACCAACGTTTGACTGACTTCCCGACCTCAAAAACCTTCGAGGCTGGATGTTATGGAAACTAGACTCTTTGAGCTACATCATAGGCACCGGAAACTTGACAAAATCTATTACCATCATTGAGATAACAGCCGAACAACACAGCCATAAATTATGCCCTAATCTAAATCATGTTTTAACGCGATCTAAATCTAACGAATACACTCATATGATCTTAATTAAACCCTAATCATTATAACATGTTTATTATATCATTAATTACAGATGTTATGAAACCCTAATTATCCATAAGAATAATTATTACATGTTTTTTATGATAATTAACTCAAAGGATTATAATTTATACCTTAAATCTTCGAATCTTGAACACAAAAATCACCAAACTTGAAAAAAAATATTTTTCTTCTTCCTTCTTTGATAAAATTCGGCTGGGACAATTAAAAACAAGGGGGAGAAGGGTTTTTGGTATTTATAAGGTTTACAAAAAGGTTTATGATATATATCTTTTACCAATTTTAATTAGAGTAAGATTTGTTTTCCTTTTTTTTATTTTATCCTAAAAACTGGCCGATTGGCCTTATTTATATATATATATTTTTTTATTTATCTATTAATTACTAAATTATTAACATTACCTTAAGTTTTTATAAAAACCTTAACTGTTGCGATCCTTTTTGCTTAAACGCAATTTACTAGACTTTTAAAAATAAATAACTTTTTATTTTTATTAACCCTAACTTTCCAAAAATAGAAATTTCATTTCTTTCATATTCTAACTACTAGAACCTAATCTTATCCTAATATTACTAACACAAAAATACATATACGTATAATTACTTACACAATTAACGCGAAACCGCTTCAATCACCAAAATCATTTCCTTATCACTAAAAGTGAACGAAATGAACTCGACAAAATCCAACACAAATCCAATCCTAATGAGATGATCACGCTCTATGGATGGTATTATCAAATTTTCACATATCCCACACAACACACATAACACATATAAACACATATAACACAGAAAACCCATTCATTGCAAACAGATACATAGCAACATAATAGTTTGACTAACCGCTCAAGTCATGGTTGTCACAGTATCCCCTCCTTTAGGAAATCTCGTCCCGAGATTTAACCAGAAGGTTCAATTCTATCATTACCAAACAATAAATCGAGGATACTTATCTTTCAAGTAGTCCTCCCATACCCATGTTAACTCAAAGTTACACTTTGAAACCCCCCCCCCCCCCTCCCCCCCCCCCCCCCCCCCCCCCCCCCCCCACCCCCCCCCCCCCCCCCCCCCCCCCCCTCAACTAACTTTTCACAAGATATCTTACGCTAAACCACTTTGCCTGCCCACAAAAGGGTACGCATAGCAGCATAACCGCTCTAAACGAAAAGAAACATCCAACTACCTGAACCTCGCCCGTCATCGAGGAGACTCGTCAAAAACTTAGTTGCGTACGTCATTTACACCAGGTCTCGGCAACTCATCAAAACAAGAACAGTCTTGACCCAAGTTTTAGTTGTCTACAAAGCCCAACGTTTTTGAAAATTGGCTCGACTTTGAGTTTATTCATAAAATAACTTTAACCAAAATCACACAAACACATCTAAGGGCTACTAAGCGGTTACAGAAACTTATGTACCCAACTTCAACTACAACTCCCAATGACCCTTTGCTCAACGAAAAAGTGTGGATACTCAGTTTACCTGAAGTCTTAAGACCTCTGCTTCTCGCCAAACCGGCACTCTTAACTTCACCATCCTGCTACATTTTTAACTCATTAACTTCACAGGACTATTTCAACAGTTCCTCCAACAAAATGAAAGAGTTTTGTCAACTCGGATCTCATCAATGATACATGTCTAGACTAGCATCCCACCAATCACTACTTTAGGTTTGACACTGAATACGTGCATGTTCTCACTCAATTCCTCAGGAAATCTCAACCGATACGCTACGGGACAGATTCTTTCAAGAATTCAAGGGCCCTACATACCGTGTGCTAACTTACCCGTTGTCCAAAGGAATTACACCTTTCCAGGCGACACTTTTAGCATACCCGTTCTCCTACATCAATCTAAACGGGTTTGCGCCTATTATCAGCACAACTCTTTTGACGGTCTCTCGCCGCTTTGAGCTTCTCTTTTATCAACACCACTTTATCAGTCGTCTCTTGAACCAATAATCCACTCAAAAAAATCTCAGGTCAATTCAATACTTTCCCCAATCTCAGCCCATAAAATAGGCGACCTACACTTCCTTCCATACAATGCTTCAAACGGAGCACACCGGATGCTCTTAATGATAACTACCACCAAAATCGATAACACATGCCCTCATTATATCCTCCAAAGTCTAAATCATACGTTCACTTTGTCCATCCGCTTGAGGATGCTAAGCAGTACTCAAATCTAATCGCGTCACTAACACTTTCTGCAGCGTCTGCCAAAACCACGAAGTAAATCATCCATCTAAATCTGAGTTGATCCACCAGAATTCCTTCCTTGCTACTTATCTCATCAAGATAAATCCTTGCAACTTCACATCTTGCAAATCTCTGTTATAGCTAGAAGAATAAGCTACTTGGTCAGTCTATCGACCATCACCCAAATCACATCATACTCACTACTTGGAAATTTAGTGATAAAATTTATTGTGGTTCTATCTCATTTTTACTCAAGTATCACCGGCTATTGCAGTAAGCCAAAAGTCTTCGACATCACCGCTGTCACCTCCTTAAACACAATCCCCAATAATTACTAACATAGGTAAACTTATATTTTTACACGTGGCTACCATACATGTCCCTACACAGGTTATAGTAACGTCTTATCTGCTCCTGGATGTACCAAGTACCTTGATGCATGAGCCTCATCCATTACTACCGTCCTCATCATTCCCTACTAAGAATCATATACGTCCAATAAAATACAAACTTCGTCTCTTTTCTTTTCCATCTGTTGATCTAAACCATGTAGTATTTCCACGAGTACGTTCTCTTGCTTGAACGCCTCACTTTGGGCTGTCAGTATCATTCCTCTTACTCCATACTGAATAGTCATAGCCATCGCTCGAACACGTCTAGGTTTTACTCGTTCCTTCCTACTTAACGCATCAATCACCACATTTGCCTTACCTGGATGGTAGCGAATTTCATACTTCATACTTCCTAGAACATTAATCATAAAGTACAACCATCATCTGCTCTTTTTCCATTTGTTGGTTCCAGGTCACGCCGCATTTTCTGGCGCTTCTCTACTTTGGACGTCTCACTTGAAGTTGCCATATCTGCCCCCCCCCCCAAACCCCCCCCCCCCCCCCCCCCCCCCCCCACCCCCCCCCTTTCCCCCCCCCCCCCCCACCCCACCCCCCCCCCCCCCCCCCCCATCCTTAACACTGACTGGATAGTCAATGGACCATTGCTCTTACTCGTCTTAAGTTTCACTCTCCTTTTACTCAACGGCATTCAACACTACATTCGATTTATCGAAGCATCACACAAATCCATATTCAAAAGTCTGGAAAGCCTCTTTTCGGTTCTGCGTCCCACTCATTACTTCAGATCCCTCTCAGTTAGGGAGTATGGGTTTAACAATCTTAGAAAAGTTGGCGATGAAACGAGTAAGTAAACCTGCCAATCATAAGATATAATCATATCTCGGATGGTGTCGTAGGTATTCTCAATCTTCACTGCCTTACACTAGTAAATTAGCATACAACTTCTCATTCCTTAGTAATCCAACTCTACACTTCAAATGAACTCCATGCTTCCTCTTCTAACCAAACAAACATGGTGCTCCTCATGGGAAAAATGATAGGTCGTATGAAGCTTCGTCTTGCAATTCTTGAAGTTGTTCTGACAATTCTTGCATTTCCAAGGGTGCTAAGGACGATATGGAGATTTGCAACTGGTGTCGCTCTATGACTAAATCTATGGGCGAATTCAACTTGTCGTGTGGTGGTCATCGAATAATCTTTTGAAAAAACACATCAATGATCTCGTACGATGGAAATACCACTCTATTTTGATCATCTTCCTTGTTTTCATTAAGTTTTCGATCCTTGAGTACGTTCACTATGAACCTGAAGTATTCTCATCACTTCCAACGGTATCATAACCACCTTCCCATGAATACTATCCCATACTTTCCTAGTGGGACTCCGGGTCCATTCCACAAGCACATCAAAAGCTTCCATTGGACTCACGGTATCAACGAACTCCAAGGTTACGAACAAATCGAATTCGGATAATCAAACGAATCTCGATCAAAGGCAGGTAGAATGCATATAGGAGCTTCCAATATTGCAAATTAGACGTGGATAAATGACATAAGAATCCGTTGAAAGTAAGTGATACGTATATTTGCACCGAGCGAAAACGCAAATCGAAAGAAATCAATAGTGTACCACGACAAATGAAACACATAAAAAAAGATATCAATACGAAAGCGGAAATTCTTATACTAAGCTATCGACATTACTCGAAAGACCAAATTAAATAATGTTTGGATAAAAATCTATTTAAATTAAGAAGTCGCTTAAGTATTAAAAATCGTTTTTAAATAATAATAAAATTGTCTCTTAAATTTAATCTTTATAAATTCATGCTGGTTGTCATAATATAAAATCTAGAGATGGTTTAATCTAATGGTATATCGTACCTTACACTAGATCACTTAAAACCAGCATTTTATAAATAAATTATAATTTATTAAAACTACTTATAAGTTTTTCATATCCTATTTGTATAGGACCATTTAAACATATTCTTTTTACAAAGATCATATTAACATTAGTTTATTCTCAAACACGTAACACAATAACTCCAAAAGATTTTATAATTAGACATCAATTATGAAATATGTTACTCAAAACAAATGAACCATAATTCAACTGATCGGTAAAACAACCGTCAGGATCTCTAACACAAATAAATTGTTGAAACGAAAAGATTATACCCGGAACCTATAACTCAAATAAAATTCAAAAACGAACTCGTACAAGAAAACTCATGCAAGACGTTACGTATCCAAAAGAAAACGTAAGGTCCTTTACTCCAAAATTCGATCAACAGGGAAAAAACCTAAAAAGCAGCGATACTAACATGTCACCATACGGGTTACGAAAACCAAAGGGATATAAAAGAAGGGAGTAATGATCCACACTAATTGTTAGGAACAATTAGTGCTTAAAAGAAACTTTGATACACATACTGAGTAAATCAATGTAATGAAAGACTAACGGAAAACGCGGGCTATTTCCGAAAAGCAGCTTTCCGAACAACCAATATACATCGAGACGTCGAATAGGAAAAATCAGATATCCTTACTAACAAAGTACGATGAAGGGATGCTAAGCTTAGACTTAGGAAATCCGAACAAACAACCGAGCAAACGAGCAACCTCTATAATAGCAATACTAGGTATCCACACTTACTAGATAGAAGAGAAACTTACTATCTATACAACTCAACTTAACATATCATCCAATTAGGGTAAGAGAATAATTCTCTACCCATACCATCATCCTTATCATGATTTACACTATATCAATAAAAAAACAAACTATTTACACTAAGCCTTACATTCAACACACATTAAATGCAATCATGGTCACAAGCCTACGTGTGTGATGCCTTTATAATTATGTTGGTCACCATAATTATAAGTGCCTCCTTTCATACGTGTACTTAATTCTAAGATTACCTATATCAATCATAATTCACATATAAGCACATATACTACATTGCACATCTTAAACCACTCAAACTTAACACATAAAAGATGCTCCATCAAATAACTACTTACTTATATCAAATTGAAATCGAAACGACATAAAGAATGAAAATCTCGCAACAATTCCCAAAATACAAAATATCTGAAAGGAAATAATCAATAACAACATGACGGGTAAAAGACGGGATAAACTATGTTGGCCTCACTTGGGTTTGGCATTGCTCCGCAAGAATCACCCGACTCCGCGGGTCCAGCCTTATTACGCGAATTCGACAAATGATCAACTATCTTATCTCATTCGGTTCCACAAGAGGCTCCTTATAATGCTTTAGTTCATTGGGAAATGGTTCCCAACGGACTTCTTACGGGTGGGGGAAAAACATAGCTAAAAATACTGAGGAAATTAATACATATCATATCCAATAATGGTAGGCAAAATAACTAAAAATGACAATTAGCAAAATTCGAGATATATAGCTATGCAAAATTAGAGGTAGAACAACAGTCTATAGCAATAATGCATACGCCCTAAATGCATCTACATGAAGGACCCCTAGGTTATAGTCTAGGCTCAACCACCTACTTCTCTATAACCAAAGGCTCTGATACCAATCTGTCACACCCCGCCAAAGCGGAAACACGAGGTGTAAACAAGAATGGATATCACCACAACACGTGGTGTCTATATAGAGAATACTAAAATGAAAACTAAAGTAAAGCAAGGAAACAAAGTATCATAACAATACCCAAAAACCTACGGTGTCTTTATTAATGAGAAAGAGGTCTCGTCAATAAATGACATGCAAAACATAAATCCAAACCAATTTATGCAAACACATTTATTCAATAAGAATGCATAACTAAATCAAGCATTCCTATGGTCTCTTCTAGCCACTTCGCTCTATCTTAGCACCATTAAGTTTACCTGAAAATGATGCTTAAAACGTCAACATAAAGTTGAGCAAGAATCATAAGTTTACGACATACAACAAATATCAAAAATAGCTGCTCAATTACCAAAACAATTCATGCTATAAAATAACCACAACGGGATAAAACGTGCCCACGATCCACAATCATACCAAATTCATATGTGCGCTACATGTCCTCATATTAGCTCACGCAGTCTTATCACCGCCAAACCTCATTTTGCATATTGGGATCCAAAATACCAAACATATCATATCATAACGCAACGGGACAGAACGTGCCCACGATCCAATACACATAACCACATCAAGCTTAAAAACATTTTAACACGACAACAAGCATCATTCTCACCCAAAATAACATGAGAAAAAGGGGGCTATGAAACTCACCTTTGTTTAGCTTTCCAAAAGATTCCAACAATAAGCTTCACAACAACTAGCATTAAATCAAAACAACAAACTAATCGTGTTACACGCTACTAAGCCAAAAGGCTTAATGCCACATGTAAACAATCATATGATGGATGTCTAAGGTGTTCTTTTAACCCCATGGGTCCCCCGACACCATTACCCAACTTTAACCATTTCGTTACTGTTTCACTAGTTAGTTACAATTTGTTCAAAACTGCAGAATTTTAACGTGACTTAACGTACTCAAAACCTATACTTACTGACCTCCATAATTCATACCAAAAATCACCTATGTTAATTTATGAGTATATTAACTACCTAATGATTCCCAAGAGCCATTTACATGCACAAGTACTCTAGAAATCAAAGTTCAAACGACAGTCAATTCGGATCTGTTTGCACACTAAAAAGTTTGGACCTAAAAACCAAACTTAGACTCCAAATCAGAAGCTCTCCTTTAGTGGATTTCTAATAGAAACATAGAACTAAATACTGTTAGGAAGGGCTCAGTCTAAATTAGAATTTTAAGTGGGGGGTTTTATACCTCGTAATCTGACCTAAATCTGACCCGTATTCACTGCTTTGACAACTTTTCTTGAAACAACGTTTGACTGACTTCCCGACCTCAAAAACCTTCGAGGCTGGATGTTCTAGAAACTAGACTCTCTGAGCTACATCATAGGCACCGGAAACTTGACAAAAGCTATTACCATCATTGAGATATTAGCCAAACAACACAGCCCTAAATTCTGCCCTAATTTAAATCATGTTTTAACGCGATCTAAACCCTAATGAATACACCCATATGATCTTAATTAAACCCTAATCATTATAACATGTTTATTATATCATTAATTACAGATGTTATGAAACCCTAATCATCCATCATAATAATTATTACATGTTTTTAATGATAATTAACTCAAAGGATTATAATTTATACCTTAAATCTTCGAATCTTGAACACAAAAATCACCAAACTTAAAAAAAATATTTTTCTTCTTCCTCCTTTGATAAAATTCGGCTGGGACAATTAAAAACAAGATGCGAGAGGGTTTTTTTGGTATATTTATAAGGTTTACACCAATGGTTTATGTTATATATCTTTTACCAATTTTAATAGAGTAAGATTTTTTTTCCTTTTTTTTATTTTTCTAAAAATGGGCCGATTGGCCTTATTTATATATATATTTTTTTTTTTACTCTATTAATTACTTATTTATTAACGATTACCTTAAGTTTTTATAAAAACTTTAGCTTGCTTGCGCATACCTTTTTGCTTAAACGCAATTTACTAGACTTTTAAAAATAAATAACTTTTATTTTTATTAACCCTATTTCCAAAATTGAAATTTCATTTCTTTCATATTCTAACTACTAGAACCTAATCTTATCCTAATATTACTAACACTAAAATTACATATACGTCTAATTACTTACACTATAACGCGAAGAAAAAAACGCTTCAATCACCAAAATTATTTCCTTGTCACTAAAAGTGAATGAAATGAACTCGACAAAATCCAACACAAATCCAATCCCAATGAGACGATCACGCTCAATGGATTGATTATCAAATCTCACATATCCCACACAACACACATAAACACATATAACACATAACCCATTCATTACAACAGATACATAAGTCAACACTAATAGTTTGACTAACCTGCTCAAGTCATGGTTGTCACAAAGAGGGTGGTGTAGGAGTTTGAGAATCGATGAGTGTGGAGATGGTGTGGAGTTGATTAATAATTCGATCTCTTTGTGGGTAGTCCATAGGTGGTGAGATAGAGTGAGGAGTGTTTCTTAGAGGTGGTGGTGGTGAGTCATTATGACAAGTAGGTGATGATTTTGGAAGAGGTGTCTTACGCTTCCATACTTGACGAACCGACATTCTTGGTTTTCTAGAAAAGTTTGGGTGATGATTTGAGCAAGATATTTGAGTGAAAGAAGAAGAAAATATGAAGAAGATGGTGATGATGAAGAAGATTGATGACTTAAATAATGAGAAAGATGAAAAGAAATGGCAAAGCATGGTGTTGGAGATGAAGATTAAAGAAATTATGTGTTCAAAGAGGGAAATTCCAGCAATAGTCCAGGACTAGGTTGGTCAAAGATACAGAAAAAGAGAAAAATTGAAATTTCTGTTCCCTCCTGTTGGCGGTCCCATATCGTGGGGCGGTCCCTGATTTATAAGGGGGCCCCCTGATTAATAATGGGGCCGTTTTTTTTGGAGAGAACAGACTTTTCCCAGTTTTCTCCCTCAGAAATTATCATATCTTATTATAGAAAAAAAATCAAGTAAATCTAAATTAACAATGCATCAATCATTAATCTTAGCATCGTTATTTCAATAGTCTTATAGAAATTCATAGGGAGCATGCAATATTAACACCCCCCAAATTGTTCACAAGTAAAGCCTTAATAGGATGATAAGAATTTAAAAGTCATCCTAATCAATCGGAAGTCATCATTTATTATTCTTGTTCCTAACATATTAAAAGCCATACTGTTTGATAAGAGAGATACATTATCACTAATAATAGTCTCTTAAATGTTATTGCCGTCATCTTTACTTCCCTTTTTTCCTCCAATTATGTTCTTGAGCGCTTGACCTATTGACCTTAACCAGTCACGGTGAGCATTTCGTTGTTGAGTTGAAGAGTTATCGTTTCGGATTAGAAGGTGTTCAAGTCATGTTTCATGAGAAGGTTTTGACGGACTTAGAAGCAACTTAGATGAAAGAAGAGACTATTGAGAAGGAGAAGAGGAATTGGAGTGAAATGATTCATCATCATTTTCTTCAACCATGTGATTAAGTGGATGAGATGAGGAAGGATGATTTTGAGTGGTGGAGGAGATCTAGATATGATTCATGTGTGAGGTCTTTCGTGCCCCGATCCGCTCGTGTCTTTCGCTCGTAATGAGGAGCGAGCAGATGCATGGCTTGATCATGTGAGAGATAATGATCAAAAGCTAGCTCAGGAGAGACGGACACGACATGTTTTAATAACCTAGTCAAGAGAATTCCATAAGGTAAAAGTTCCTTTGGTTTGAATCGAGTCTTTTCCATTCTTTTGAGAATGAAAAATACTAGGTTATAAGGAGTGGATGTCTCAATGCAATAAAGCATATGACAAAGACAAACAGAGACATGATCTCTATGTCCTCCTAGACAAATGGCGTTTTCACGAATAATGTCAACCCAAGGTTTCATGTGAGTTTGAATCTCCCGGGTTAAAATTTCGTTTTCTCCAACGATAATGGTTTTCTTATTTTTGGTACGAGTCTCTTGAATAAGAGTCTTAATGGCTCTTAGAGATGGAGGTTTGGTTTTATAAAGACCTATACTTGGAACACTTACTATCAATGGTCAAGGGCAACATTCGGTGTT
This sequence comes from Tanacetum coccineum, assembly GCA_026074375.1. Classification (NCBI taxonomy): domain Eukaryota; kingdom Viridiplantae; phylum Streptophyta; class Magnoliopsida; order Asterales; family Asteraceae; genus Tanacetum; species Tanacetum coccineum. The sequence continues at coordinate 11,380 of BQNB010032448.1, read as the reverse complement.
AGATCGTGACTCTTGAATAGTATTTTCTGAATTTGACCGAATTCCTTCAAGGAGTGAGGGGAAGGAATGCACTTATTTTTGAATGACGAAGTTGACAACAAATTGCCTCCGGAAGTATAGGTAAAATGTGAGCTTGACTATAAAACTGAAGAAACAGCGATGTACTATTTGGTCGTTAAGTCTACAAACAATCAAAGCCAATTGGACTTAAACTTAGGCCCAAATAGGTGGGGGGATCATATTATCGAAGTTTGGACTTACAAAACCCTTCTCATGAAAGGACCATTTTTCAAGATCGTGCCATTGTGTTTAGCAAGGGGTGATTAATTTCACTTGATATAGGGTATGCTAGTTTCGTGTCTTTTGATGATCTAGACCGGTAGCTGAGATTGTTACCTACGAATGAAACAAATAAAATCATATTTATTTGCCTTAGCTTGTATTGAAGTTTTAAGCTTGTGTCTAGTGTGTGCCTATATGCAACAAATGTGGAGTAACGATTAACTCGACCTAAAAATAACATCCTAAGAGTTAATCAAAACGCTCCTTAATTTGATTTTGCTCATCCAAACATGTCGAAAAATACGTATGAATTATGTATCTCGAAATTTGTTCATGAGATCATTATGCATGTGTTTGAAAACGTTTTTGGGTTGGATTAACAATGCATAACTACAATTTTATTGTGTTCCTAACGTGAGTGAATATTAAAAAGAAAATGGGGTTTAGTTCAAAATTAATTTTTCTATAAACTCACTAATATGTGCAAATCTATGGTATAACGGGAAGCATAATTTATTGATACATTGTATCCTAGTAGTTCTAATATTTTTTTTTTAATTTAAAATAAAATATAATTTTTTATTTATATATATTATTTTTTTATTAAATTATAAAATTAATTTTTTTTTTTTTTTAATTTTATGTATATTTTTAAATTTAATATATTTTTTTTTTTTATTTTTTATTTTTTTTTTTATTAATTTTTTTGTTTAATTTTTAATAAATATATTTTATAATTTTTAAATTTAATTTGTAAAAAATGAAAGAAAATGCGAAAATCCCCAATTTTTAATTTTTGGTGTTTCATCATGAACCCTAGGATCACATTGAAAGAATACAAACAGATTAAAATGACTTACAATTGACGATTTTTAAAATGTTATGAATGATTGTTGATGTTGATTTTATCTTCAATTCATGTTTTAGTGGTTGATTTTGAGTGAAATTGGTCGTGTTCTTCAATGGCAGCACAAAGTGGGGTGTTTGTTTTTGTGTTTTGAAATTTTTTGTTTAAGTGTTCCATATTATGGTCTGCTGATGGCGGTCCCATATCTCCTGGCGGTCCCAAATATATTGGGGGCCGCCTATATGGGGGCCGCCCTCAGTCAAGGGTTTTGGACTCATTTTTGACGAAAATTTTACGAAGAGGAGTGACGTTTTAATTTGCATTTCGCGAATTAAGGGTGCTTAAAGTACTTCGGATGAAGTATTTAAGTTGTCACGACACGGAATAGAACACTGACTAGAATCAAAACTAGAAGAAGGAGAAGCGGACACATAAGGTTTATGGAATGTGTTCCATCATTCCTAAACCAAGACGTAGATAGTTAAACGATTCACGTTTAAGGGGTTTAGTAAGAATGTCGGCAATATTGTCGACGGACGACACTTTTTCGATTGAGATATGTCCTTTTTGGACATTATCACGAAGAAAGTGGTGACGAATTTTGATGTGTTTGGTACGAGAATGTTGCACCGGGTTTTTGCTAAGGTCAATCGCGCCTTTGTTGTCGCACATGATGGGAACGTCGTCAAGTTGTACGTCGTAGTCGATGAGAGCTTGTTTCATCCATAGTGCTTGTTGACATGCCTTTCCGGCGCTTATGTATTCGGCTTCGGTAGTGGATATAGCAAGAGCGGTTTGTTTCTTCGAGAACCAAGATGTCAAACAACATCCTACGAACGTACAAATACCGCTAGTGCTTTTTCGGTCCACATAATCTCCCGCATGATCAGAGTCGGCATATACTACGGTTTCTATGCCGGTCCCCTTAGGATACCATAATCCTAAGTGCGTAGTGCCTTTAATATATCGGAAGATATGCTTAACCGCTTCAAGGTGAGAGGTTTTGGGAGCCTCTTAGAAGCGGGCACAAAGGCAGACACTAAACATGATATCGGGCCTACTTGCCGTTAGGTATAATAAACTACCTATCATGCCTCGATACTTGGTACTATCTACCGACTCACACTCTTCATCTTTCGTGAGTTTAGTATCGGAGGACATGGGGGTTTTTATTGGTTTAGAATCTTCTAGACCAAATTTCTTAAGCATTTCTTTAATATACTTAGATTGATTAAAGAATATACCATCTTCCATTTGTTTAATTTGTAATCCAAGGAAGAAGTTAAGTTTACCCATCATACTCATCTCGAACTCGTCATGCATGATTTTGGCCAATTCATCACACATGTCTTGACAAGTCGAACCGAATATGATGTCATCGACATATATTTGAACAATGATGAGATTTGAACTTTTCTTCTTAGTAAAAAGAGTGTTATCTACCATTCCCATTTTATATATTTATGTTTAATAAGGAAAGCTTTTAATCTATCATACCAAGCTTTGGGTGCTTGTTTAAGACCATATAAAGCTTTCTTTAATTTATAAACATGATCCGGTTTTTTAAAATCAATGAATCCCGGAGGTTGTGCCACGTATACCTCCTCATTGATAAAAACGTTCAGGAATGCACTTTTTATATCCATTTGGAATAGTTTAAAATCTAAGGCACAAGCATAAGCTAATAATATTCTAATAGACTCAAGTCTAGCAACCGGGGAATAAGTTTCATCATAATTGATGCCCTCTTGTTGGTTGTAGCCTTGACCAAATAACCTAGCCTTATTTCGAGAAACAACACCGTTCTCATCTAACTTATTTCTAAATACTGACTTAGTTCCTATGATTGTCATATTCCTAGGTTGTGGAACTAACTCCCAAACGTCATTAGCAACGAATTGATTTGATTCTTCTTGCATGGCGACTATCCAACTTTCATATCCTAACGCTTTATTCACATTCTTAGGTTCTATAATTGATATAAAACAAAAAAAGTTACTTTGTTTTTGGGCATGTGACCTAAGGGTTCTTTGGTTAAGGTTTCCTATGACATTTTCTAATGGATGGTTCCTAGATTCCTTAATATTGACTATTTTATCAATCTCAAAAGTTTCATGCACAATGTCATTTTCTAGGTTTTTCTTTTTGGTGACCTTAATTGCTTCTTCTTCATCTAAGTCATCATCCACCAAAGGTGATGTCTTAGAGGGTGGAGGAGTTTCATAGAATGTCACGTTAAGTGATTCTTCGACTTTCCTAGTGTGTTTGTTTAGGATGATGTAGGCTTTACTATTTTAAGAATAACCTAAAAAGACACCTTCGTATGACTTTGGGTCAAACTTGGTAAGGTAGTCTTTGGTGTTCAAAATGAAGCACTTACTTCCAAACACTCTAAAATAATCTAATGTAGGTTTCCTACCTCTTAAAAGTTCATAAGGTGTTTTTCCAAGAATGGCTCTAATGAGAATTCGGTTAAGAATGTATGTTGAAGTATCTACGGCGTTACACCAAAAATGTTGTGGCAACGATTGCTCATTCAACATAGTCCTACTCATTTTCTGAAGTGTCCTATTTTTCCTTTCTACCATGCCATTTGATTGAGGAGTGCGTGGAGCCGAGAAGTTATGTGTAATACCATTGGCATTACAAAACTCTCCAAATTGCACCTCATTATCAAATTCTCTATCGTGGTCGGTTCTTATTGACACTATTGAACAACCTAATTGGTTTTGAATTTGCCTACTAAATATTTTGAATTGATCGAAAGCTTCGGTTTTGTCCTTAAGGAATCTAGTCCAAGTATACCTAGAGTAATCATCTACTATGACTAGGGTATAACGGTTTCCTCCGTAACTCCGTACGGCGGATGGACCAAAGAGATCCATATAGAGGAGTTCTAAGCATCTAGTCGTTGAGACTATATTCTTAGCTTTGTGACTAACGTGAGCTTGTTTTCCCATTTTGCAAGCATCACAAAAATGTTGATCAAACTTAAGCTTAGGTAGGTTTCTAACTAATTCCTTAGAAGCCAACGATTGAATGAGACGCATGTTTGCGTGACCTAACCTCCTATGCCACAATGTGGAATTTTTCATCATACATAGCTAGACAGAATTTGATCCTTCGGTGATTTCCTAATTTCATTCACATATAAGCCTTTTTCCTAATACCTCTACCTATGACTTTACCGTCCTTAGTGATTTCACTACCATGTTCAGAGAAAGTTACTCTACACTTATTGTCACATATTTGTCCTATACTTAGCAAGTTAAATCTTAAGTTATCACATGGTTCTACATTATCTATATTGAGAGAGTCATTAGAGATCGTACATTTGCCAATGATGTTACCACGAAGATTACTACCAAAAATGACGTTACCTCCATTGTATGCCTTGTAAGTGGAGAAGAGCTTTCTGTTGCCGTCTTTGTTTAGAGCATCCGATATCCTTGATCCATTCGTCGGGTTCCAAGTCGACACCAAGGCATATCTATTTATATAGTACAATGACTCAAACATTTGGTTCCTAATATCTTATGGGTCCAAAATTGTTAGTGCCAAACATCCATTGCATTTGACGTAATTGGTTGGGATGCGAGAATGGAAGACACATTTCCCATGGCATGTAACTTTGACGTGGAAAGTTATTCTAAGTTACGGGAAAGCCATGAGGTTGGTTTTGTCGACCAACATGTCTTTTTGGTTGCGGTGTTTTAGGACGAGAATAATTATTATTGGTCTCTGCTAGGAGGTGGAGCTTTTGATCTAAAATTGGGTTTCGAAAATCAACTCGGGCTTTGACAATGGCTTATGAATTGTTTAACTTCATTGGCACTAGCAACATGAATTTTGACTTTTTTTTCAATTATGGGTTTTGGTCTTGGAACAAAAAAATGATTTTTGAAAAGGACACAGTTTTTTTTCCAGGCGTTGTTGGTGGCGGTCCCAAAATTATTTTGGGGGTCGCCTGATCAATTTGGGGGCCGCCCATATTTATAGGACCTCCATCAGAGGACACCTTTTTCTGAGCTTTTACAAATTTTATTTCCTTAGTTCCACTAGATGATGCTTCAAATGAATTAAACCCTAAACCTAGTTTATCACCGGAGGGTTTTTGATTACTTAATATTTCATTTAAGCAATGTGTACTCTTTACAAATTTATTTTATCTAGTGGATTCTTCTTTTAGTTTTTCATTCTCAATTGTAAGCGTATGACACTTTGCACAATCGAGATCAACTCCCTTGTTTTTCTCGAGTGTGGATAATTTATCTTTTAATTCTCTAAGCTTGTTTTCTAGACTATTTCTAGTAACTTTTAACCTTTTGTTCTTAGTGATTATCTTTAGACTCATTTTGCATAACTTATCATATTCGTTGTCTAAAGCTAAATCATCAATTGATGAGTTTTCATCACTAAAGTAACATGATTCGGAACATACCTCACTTGATGCATGAGCTACAAGACAAGTTTTGTTTTTGACCTTCTCATCATCTTCTTCACCGCTATCGCTCCAAGAGCATCCGACAAAAGCTCTTTGGTTCTTATCTTTTGGTGGTTTTGGAGATTCTCCAATAAGATGATTCGGGTCGCCGCATCTAAAGCATTTTATATCATTTTTACCGTTCTTGTCATCACGGCTTCTTTGGAACGTCTTTTTGTCGTTCTGAGGTTGTCTCACGAATCTATCTCTTCTTTTAAAGAACTTCTTGAAGTTTCTTATCGACATGGCGTACTCTTCATCTTCGCTACCGGAAGTCGAACACTCTTCATCACTAGATTCTTTCTTAGTCGCCTCCACCCCCCCCCCTCCCCCCCCCCGCCCACCCCCCCCCCCACCCCCTCCTCCTCCCACCCCCCCGCCCCTGGACTAACTACCAGTTCCTTATTTACACCTAGCCGCCTGGCGTGAAGCTGTTAGTTCTATCACACTCTTTTTGCGGCTACTTCGCTTTGTTCACTTCTTGTTAGCCAACCGTCAGGTAGCACTGTTAGACCTTTATCTTTAGACGTCTTTGCGGGTTGCTTCTTCTTAGCAGGTTTAGCTGCCTTTGCTGAAGTCTTGAGTCTTTTGCCTTTAGTAGTTGGAGGAGTCTTTGTCTTGTCAGATCCAACTTGCTTCTTCTTGACACTTGCTTTTGTCTTTGGGGGTTCAGCTCCTGAAGCAATGGTATAGTACTCTTTATAGGATTCGGAGTTTCTGATGTCTTTATTCATCAATTCATTAGGAAAAATGGCACCATACAACTGTGTGTCTTCATGCCTAGAGACAACCTTAATCGTGGTGAACATGTAGTCATCCCTGGCATAGTGCCAATTTACACTGTTCTGTCTGGGAATTAATTGATCCTTAGTCATGAAAAAGTTGACGATGACCTTGGTGAAGTGAGGGTAGTACATCTCATTACTCTTCTTGACATTCTTGTTCTCTACTTGATAAACGAAATCTTCCCACAGAAGGTAGGCACAGTTTACGTTCTTCTTATGGTACATGCCCCAGAGGATTTGAGCTTGAGATAGTCAAAGACTGTCATATCCGGTACTTTTTCAACTCAGACATTTGTTGAGAACCGCAGCAAATGATCTCCAAGATTGATTCAACTTGTTGACATTGACATCGGTGATCACTTTAATCTCTCCACTATGACCAAGATCTTTTAGAAATGTGAGAATTGCCTCTTCAAAGGGTAGTTCCTCGAATTGCTGATTAGGGAGTTTAGGGCATATCTGAAGCATTGCTCTGAAGTACTCAAGATTCACAATATGTTTCTTATTGTACATCTTGAAACGAATCGAGTGATGATGAACTGTAGCAGTGGCCCAAAACTCTTGCATGTATATTTTTAGAACATCAGCTGAGATCTAGAATGCCTTGTAGAAGGGAGTGAGTTTCAACACATCATAGACCACTTGAAGAGTTGCTTATTTGGACTTGAGATCTGAGCTTCAAAGATTACTTTTGCCAATCTTGAGTCGGTTGGCAGGAGCAACTAAAGCGTCATCTGATGCAATCTGTTCAGTTCTTGTGGTGTCCATGGTTCTGCTTAAGAAAGAATCAATACAGTCTTTATATAACCAAGTTTATATACAACTATATAAACCTTTTATCTGATCGTTTTATGTTTCATCATGAGGTGAAAATTAGGACCTTTAAAACTTTAGGACTTGAAAAGATATATTCCACTGAATGGCAACCTAGATAGACTTATGAGCTTAAGGAATTAAGGCAACTACTTTGACAATTTAGGAATCGTGGTTTTTTTTTCTAACTAGTAGAGATTTAAGATAACCTAAGTCGTATTTTAGTTAACCTTAACATTACCTTGCTTATAAGACTATTTTAAACTGAATTAGATAGCAAAATTAACCAATTTTAATTAGCCGGCTTAATTAAGTTTTAGTTCGCCTTCAAATTAGAATTTTGATCTTAAGTGTTCATAGATCGGGTCCTTACCAAAGACTAGATTGGTTCCTTAAGGAAAACGATTAGATCGGTTGTCAAAGAACATGACTAGATTGGTTCCTAAAGTATTTAAACTAGATCAGCTCCCAAAGGATTAAAACTAGATCGGCTCCCAAAGGATTTAAACTAGATCGGTTCCTAAATGATTTAAACTAGATTGGTTCCCAAAGGATTTAAACTAGATCGGTTCCCAAAGGATTTAAACTAGACAGGTTCCAAAGGATTTAAACTAGATCGGTTCCCAAATGAATTAGACTAGATCAGTTCCAAGGGTTCTGACTAGATCGGTCCTTTAACATCACGACTAGATTGGTTCATAAAGGAGTGTGACTAGTTTAGGTCCTTTAATCATCACGACTAGATCGGTTCACAAAGGGGTGTGACTAGTTTGGGTCCTTTAACATCACGACTAGATCGGTTCACAAAGGGGTGTGACTAGTTCGGGTCCTTCAAGGTTTTTTACTAGATCGGGTTCGTTAAGGAACACGACTAGATCGGGTACTCATCAAGATTCATAATCATGATAATTTACATGGTTTATTATTGATAACATTTGTTTATTAGTGTAAGCGAGACATGTAAAAGCACTTTAAACTTGAAGTCATCGACACCAGTAACCACGAAAAAACTACACAAGTAAATCAGCAAGAATAAACATTTTGACAATATTATACATATTAATGCATATTTAGTCATTCAAATACATTCAAGTGATCATATACTATATTCCCAATACATTACCCACTAGCAACAAACATTAAAACCCAAAAACCCAAATATTCGAGCAATCAATCGAACATAACCGAGTCAAACTTTAAGCCCATATAAAACTGCTTTAAACAAGGCGTCTACACACCAATGGCATCAAAACCCCTCAATCAATTTGAAGATTTGAACACTTTTGATTTTTGAAACCTTAATTTAAAAATTAGGGTTCTTCGAGTTCAAAAATTATGAAATCAAAAAAATTCCTTTAAGGTTTGAGATGTACATGACGTGTAGAACGAGTTTGTAGTTATACCTTTGAAGCAAAAATAACAAGAGATGGAAATGAAGGTGATGACGATCGAGTATTGGTGAGGGAGGGAAAGATATTTTCTTAAGTGTGTGTGTGCATGAGAGTGACGAGACAGTTGAGTGGTGTTATGAAACAATTATCGTTTTGTACACATTCAACCCCCCAAGTTACTTAACCCTTTAATTTACACTTATAAGATTAATTAGGCAATCATAGTTTAACAATTGGCACAAGTAGTCCCTAATGTTTTTTAACTAGCATACCTAACATCTTAATTCACACTTAACTCCTTAAAGGAATAAACGCATAACATATAAGGCACACGTAAGCTAAGCACAATGATATTCCGTTATTGTTTAAAACCTTTTTCCATTGAAACTCATTATTATTTTGAAGAAGATATTTGACATTTTCTCCCCCTCAAATAATGACCATTTTTCTATTTAAAGAGCTGTAGTCGTTGTTTGAAAAGTCGAATGTCTTTGAAAAAGCATTTTCTAATGAAGCAATGTTATATCTTTGAAAGAACAAGCACCAAAATAATATTTCTCTTATTTTGACAAATAAATGCACTGAAACGTACACTTATTGTATATAGGAAGCACGGGTTGTGTTGCGAAGTAAACACAAGCCTTTGCATGGTCATAAAGTAGACCATGCCCGAGAATAAATCCCCGTTGAGAGGACAAGTTTTCTTTTTAAAATACTTGCCTTTAAGATGATGACCGGGTTGCTATATAAAATAATAGCAAGCCATTTGGCATGTTTTGAAAACATTTGGAACTTCTGCTCGAACTTCATTTACAGCCTCGTATCATTATTGAATGACATTTCTAAGGCCATCAATGTTATCGATTTTTACATGTTTTATTTAATGTCATCTTTAGTATTCATCTGCTTATGTGCATATTTTTACTTGATTACTCGTTTAAACGCCTAATATGTATGCAATACGGACTAATACCTATAAAGAAAGATGATATTAAAACAAGTCTATTAATTACACGCATATACATGTTCATTGTGACCTGCTAGTTGTTCCGTGTAAAACTTGATTTTTGAGAAAATTAATGAGACTCTAAACTATGAAACTTGATTTCAAAATTAATTAAAAACTAGATGTTGAGATTCTTGATTTGATGAGACAAAGTGAATAAAAGAATGAAACAAGAAGGACCAAAATTGTCATCATGAAGTTCTACAAGATGTAAAAGAAAATAAAGATTTGGTCAAAATAAGATAAGAATGAATATTAATGAGAAGATAATTAATTGATTCTCTCATTAATATATTAATTAGTTTCTTTGTAAGCCTAGGACTCTTTATGCTATAAAAGGAGGTTCAGGCATTTAGAAAAATCCATCCATAGAAAACTAGAGCTCTCCTAATGAGAGTCTAGATAGTTAGATAGCAAGTCGACTGATGAGAGTCGAATAGTACACCATAGTTAGTTGGTGTAGCCCCAAATTATAGTTGGGGTAATAGGGAAACGTTCAATAAAGAAAACCTTGTGATAGCTTTGATTGTGTTCTTATTATTCCGCTGCGTGTTATCAATCATTGTTATTGTTCATCCTAGATATATAAGATCTAATCAATCTTGAGCTATAAACGATCTTATCAATTGGTATCAGAGCGGGTTGCTCTTGATATCTAGGATTCGTACAAGGTTTTGTCGTGTTTTATTTTTTGGTTTTGGTGAATTCAATAAAACTAGGGTTTTTTCAAGCAAACCCTAAATTCAGAGAATCTGGTTGTGTTCCTAATTTGTCTGTAGCAGCAGTCAGGCAGAAGAGAAGGCAACAGGCACAACAAATGTTACATGTTTGATAATGAATAAGGAGCTTCAAATATTCCGTTGTGTAAGGAAACTCAGGGGTAGAGTTTCTGTATTCGTTGAAGCAGGTTCCATAATTCTTTGTTTACCCTTATCGCTGGCTAAAGATTAAAAGTTGCTGTTGATTTATTCGTGGTTATTAATATTATGAGGAAAAAAAGAAGGATGCTATTTGAAATAGTATGTTTCTGGTGTTCGTTTGAGTACAACAGCAGGTTTGAATAAATGGCATTCGAAGCAAAAGGTATTGCTATGTTGTGACTTATTATCATGGTCATGATTTTATCAGCAGGGTTTGTGTCTTCAATGAAGAAACCCTAAATTTTTAGGGTTTATCTTCATATATCTGTTGTTTTAAGTCAAGACGTGATGGCTTGATCGATGAAAGGTATGTACAGAAGTTTGTTGGTGCTACTGTTAGATTGTGATAAATATATGATATACATAGCAGGTATGGTCGATAATGGATTGAATCTGATATGAAGCAAAAACCTTAATTCTTTGGTTTAGGGTTTGGGTTTATAATGAGTTTGAACAGCAGGTTATAAAGGTACAAAGAAGTCAGTGTCAATTTTTGTTTTGAATCTGGGTATTGGACGCATTTTTGAACCAACAGGTTTGTGGTTAAAGTAGCAGTAAGGTGCTATTTAATCATGTGAATATAAAGGATATTACAGGCTGTTGTGATATGGTACGCATATATGGGAACAAGATTTGGTATGACTTAAAAATCCCTGATTTTTAGGGATTTTATTTGCTCCATATAAAGTTTCTTTGTACTCCTGGTTTGGTCAATCGTATGATAATGCTGTTGCGTTTATTAGTGCTGTCTGTTCGCGACTTAATACTGCTTATATACACTTAGTACTGCCAGGTTCGATTTTAGTACTGCTGTTGAGTCTATGGGAGGAAGGAGACAGAATTTGTAACAGAA
>BQNB010032447.1:25333-48744 GCA_026074375.1 Tanacetum coccineum | reverse complement strand
TATCCTGATGCTGTCACTTTGATGTTCTGACGGTGTCGCCAATATTTCTGACGCCATTTCCAACCACTGTACGCATTTTCTTCATCAACTTTGGTGTAGAGTTTTAATCTTGTCTGTTTTTTCTCCAAATAAGCCCAAGTCACGTGTATTTCCTCCAAATGCCATCCAAGTGCTAGAAATACAAAACGGAATGATTAAGCACGTATGTTGAGCATATTTGCATGATTTAGGGGGTCAAATGACCCTTAAAAAGTGTATAAAATAACACCTCATCAAATACCTCTACACTATGGATTTGCTTGTCCTCAAGCAAATGGGCTTTTCTACCTAGACAATAGCAATATCGGGGGCATTTAACTTACTTTTCAAAGATAATTTATGATACAACCAATTAGACCTCGTAATTAAAAGCACAAAAATTATATACTAGCACCTCACAATAAGTGTTTGGATTCTATCTTTCTCTCGGGTGTATAATGAATTATAACAATATGGGAAATGGAAAATTAACACTTATTACGCGTCATAGCATATAAATTACCTTAAGCTTGATAAAGGATCAAACCTCCACCGCATTGGCGTAAGCACCTAGGAATTACTATCAAAGAGTTCTTTAAAGGGTTGTGATGTATGGGTGTAAGTTAAACGGAAACGGAAACAGATGGGATATATTTGGGTGGATTTGGGGTGGTGGTGAGTTAATTAATATACAAGAATACATGCGAAGGCGTTGTTAAGCTAAGACTCGACCACACTAGGACTAAGATATACAAAATTCTACATCCAACTCTTTTTTTTCTTTTCTGACACTTTTTTCTGATATAAACATAAACATAAGCAAGATGGCAGCCCGTACATTTTTTCACTTTTTATATATATATATTTTTTTGATTTTTTTCTTTCTTTTTCTCTCTTTTTCACTTTTTTTTTCTATATTTTTTTTCATACACTTTTTCCCTGCCATCTGCTGAAACATAATAATACATGACTTGAGGTTTATAAACGCACCCCTGCACTTGAGTTTTAGAATTCATAAACATAGAATAATCAAATGACTTGAATTGAAAAGATCAAAATAAAATGGAGTGTATTAAGCACATATGGGGGTAATAATTTGACTTCTTCCCCATTTCTCTATAAAATATAAAAACTACCATGAAACCCAATCGTCCCAAAAATGTATACACTAATAAAATACTCGACTTAGCAACCATGTACTCAAGCAAATAATTAACTGGGTTTACAAATGTGATAACAATAATGTACTAAAAACAAGTACATACAAGAAAGGCTAAGGCGATTTGGGTGTAACATTTTGGTAAAGGTGTAAATAATGCTCTTCATTAATAAACCTGAATCTATCAGAAAATTACGAGAACCGCAAAAAGGATAGTCTTAGAGGGGTGTACTAGGGGTATCTTGCACTAAAAATGAGTGCATAGCATGGGTGTGGGGATTGTTATATGATCAGGAAACCATAAACAAAATACAAAGCTTTATATTAGGCTTATTAGTTGAATTATGGTTTAATAGGATACTAGGAATAGCTTTGCATCTGTTCTTAGTGTAGGGATTGCCCAAATTACCGCCTGTAGTAATTTAGATACTTATAAAGCACAGGAAAATCTTCTTGAAGGGTTTATAGTCGAGAAGTGGGATTATCGGCACTAGACATGTCTTTAGGATAGTTGGGGGTTAATCACTATAGCCTTGATACCCGAATTCCATGATCACAGGAGATTGAGATCGTAGGGTATATATGACAGGTTTCGATGCCAATTCGGGCATGTTGATTTTAGAACCACCATTATAAACGGTAAGTAGACATTGCACTAGAAAAGACCATTTTAACTGTAACAAAGGAATAACTAGGCTAGTACATTTCTCTCCCTAATTAATCTTCGCATTTTAATTCTGCATTTCATTTATTTTCTTAAATTCAAACCAAATCATTATTTAACATGTGACAAATTTAGATTAGTGACTGAAAAACTGGCTCTTGTGACGACCTTGGATTTACCAATCCTATACTATACACGACTGGGTTCTCTGCCTGTTAGTGCGTTGTAGACCATAGGTAGTCAAGTTTTATATTTAGAACTTGATAATTAGTTTAAACAAATTATACGCGTCAAAAATGCAAAATTGTGTTTTAACAAACACGAAAAACTTTTAGGTTATATTATAAAGAAGTAAGCAAATTCATCTGTGCTCTTTCACTTTCTATTTTATTTTATTAAATGCTTTAAACGAGGGTTTGACAACTTGTGCATTGCGGTGAAGTATTCGTGAATAATATTATCATGATGTAATCGCCTAAAACCGTTATGTTACCTTTGTGTCTTGTTATACTTTTGAGTTTGGATAGCATAGCATTGAACTCAAACCCCAATGATTAATCCGCCAAAAAAGTCAAAAACAATGATTAACCAATAAAATAAAATATAGAATAAAAATAAGTTTTGTAGCTGGTGAAAACGAAAAAAATGAAATACGTTTTCGTTATGTTTAGAATTGCTCTTGTGACATACGTAATCATGCAAAAATATCAAGTTATTCATTACAAATTAATTGTAGAGCGGAACCCCATATAAGGTTATATGCTAAACAAATTATGCCTTTTGAAAGAATATTTGTCCTATTCTATTTGCGTGCTGAAAACCTTTTTAGATTGGTAAACTTTTCAGATAGTATATATTTAATTTCGTTTCGTTATGTGTTTACTTTAGACTACACTTCAAATTGTAATACTTTTATTTAATAGTTGACGATGAAAAATGAAATTTTATCTTTAGTTACAAAAGAATCTTTTAGGATGTTTTGTGAATAATAATTACTATTTAAAGGGTTTTTACGATTTTACCTACATTTTAAGGGGGACTATTTTTATGGATGTTTCATAAAAAGTATTACTATTTGAGGATGTTTTACGACATTACCTATATTTTGAGGGGATTTTTGTAAAAAGTAAGTATAACAAAACATGAATATTACTAATGAATAGTAACCCATTTCGTTAAAATAAGTTTTGTGGCGACTAAAATAACGAAACACGTTTTCATTATGTTTAAAACTTCTCCTGCAACATACAGAATCATGCAAAAAACATAAACATTGTTATATCGAGTTATTTATCACAAATTAATTTTACGACGAACCTCGTATGAGGTTAGGAGTAAGATTCTCTAATGTTCAAAATGAACATGACCCATCATGTTAAGGTTATTGTGAGAAACAAATAATTTAGTATTATGGGACCTTTGTTTTATTTTAAATCAAATCTCCACTCACAATAACCTTAACACGATGGGTCATGTTTATTTTAAACATTAGAGAATCCTAGTCCGTGAGTGTTCTGAATACCTTTTTTAGCTTGTTAAAATTTCTATACCTTTTAGTAGAAAAGTATGCTCATCCTATTTGTGTTCTGAATACCTTTTTAGCTTGGTAAAATTTCTATACTGTAGATATTTAATTTCTTTTCGTTATGTGTTTAGTTTATATTATACTTCAAACGAGTATTTAAGCTCGCGCTTCGCCGCAAGGCATTGGATTTTATGTTGTTTTAGACACACGCAAAAAAAGCTAAACAATAAATGTACTTGCTTTAGCTTGTTTAAGTTAATTCCGCATACATTGGCGCTGCCTGTAAGCTTTTTTTTTCAAAAAATACATATTTTTTTTATGCAGGTTTGCAGTTAAATTACTTAGATGTTACAAAAGATTGCATGTTGCTATTTTCCTGCAGACTGCATGTTGCTTTTTATGTTGTTTTAGAGACACAAAGTTTTGCATTACACTGGTGCTGCCTACAAGCCTTTTTTCGAAAAATAACACGTTTTTGTGCAGGTTGCATGTTAACATTGTTAACTTAGTTTGTTGATTATAAAAGACTACATGTTACCATTTTCCTATTGTTTGTCTATTCTCCCTTCTTTTTCTTTGCTTCTTGTGGTTGTTGTGGAAGGTGTGATCTTTTTGCGGGCATTGATTTTGTTTCTGTTGCTGGTGAGTCACTTGGGTAGGTTCCTGTTCCTGAAAAAAATAAATTGCAGTTGTAAATTACATAAGCATATCTATATGAAGTGAAACCATACTATATATTAGTTATGGTTTATGCTTATGAGTCAATAGTAATCACAACAGATCTTCTTGTTTAAACAGCAAATATACTGAAAAAGTAGTAGCAGATGGGTTGTTACCTACAGCTTGCTGCTTCAGCTTTATGGGGAGCCATGGTTGTAACAATGGTTCTTGCTACCTCGTCAATTAAATCATGTGGCGAAGTACCTGTAGACATAGAAATATGAAGTGTGTTAACTCATAATAATATAGGTTATTTGTTTTTTTATTTTTTTGGAAAACATGCTGTTGGTGTGTGAAACTGTTATGTATACAGTTGTATAATCCATCCTACCCTACACATTTTTGTATTCTATATGTTTGTGAAATGCTGAATATATCCATAGGGAGTAAGGACAAAGGTTATGGCACACATTTTAGTGCCATTTATGGAAATCAATCTACTTTAAGAATATGTAGTCATTCATCTATTTTTTTCATTTGCTTATAGTCTAGCTTGGTTATGTTTGGAATGATAGTGTCATTTATGATGTACTTGTACCTGACTATTTAAGGGGTGTTAAGGGGATGCTTATTCTCATACATGAGTTGTGAACTTATATTTAAAAGCTTCAAAGTAATAGAAGGGTTGCAAAGGTGTGCCGAGTTACAGCTGGTTTGTTAATTCTCTGCGATGGGGAAATTGATATGATTCTACTAATGACAACAAACAGCTTATTATTGAAGATTGTAGGTTGGCTAGGGAGACTAATAGGTGTGTGAGGGGAGTGTTGCTGTGGTGGAGTAGAGGAGTGGCGCTGTTTCTTCAATAGTTGGATACTTTTGCCAGGACTACTGTGCCTTAGAAGATGGCTTAAGAGTTTCTTCTCGAGAAGACTCAGAGCAAGGATGTCCGAAGAAGATCGCTGCAGTTACAAGATCTTCGGAGAGAGGGAGGAAATAATGACCCGTGAAAAGGAGCTTTTCATCAAGAAGCTCAAAGGTGTGGTGCCATTTTAAGACCGATGTTGAAGTGTCGTATGTCTGCCTTGCTTATGGTGTGTGGGAATAATGTGTTGTGCCTAAGTTGGATTTAGGACCGATCCTGTGTTCAAATGTCTGTTTTATGTCTTTTAAGAGTGTCGTTGTAGAGTCCTGTTTGTGTTCATGATGGTGGTTTGTAAGATATTTGGCCTATGGTCCCTTAAGATATTTGGTTTAATGGATGTTTGTCTTTGTGTTAATTCATAGGTGCCTATTGTGGGTTGTGTTATATATGTACCTAGTTGGTATTCTTGCAATTTAGAGTAGTAGTTAATACCTCGTGTCTTTTTTGTGAAGGCTCGAACTAAACTTAACTAAGATCTAAGGGATTGAAAGAAGATTATTTTTGTATTTTTAAATTTTTAGAAAGCGAGTAAAATTCTAGTTTTAAGAGAGGGTTTTGGTTTTAAACTAATTAAACTAAAATTAAATCTAAACTAACTTGGTGGAAACTCGTATAGGTAAACAAATGTATTTACTTAATCGTGCACTAATCATTAGTTTGCTTCTCATAATCCTACTGCTTTGTCACACTTATGATGATCTATGTAAATATTTCCTAGGTCATGAACGAATTACACGAATCCGCCGTCTATGTAATATTCCGTTAAGGCAACGCACAAGTAAGGTAGTATGAAGACTATTACAAGGCCCCTAAGAGTACATTACATGCATTAAAACACTTAAGAGGGATCAACCATATTAAGGGTAAGGTAGTATGAATACTATTACCAATGGTATCATTTCTACATAATCGCGTTTCCCTAGACGTCTATGCTAATGTAATATTTTTATAGCCAGTTTTCTAGAGCTTAATGCGCACATCCATCACAAGAAGCAATATTAAGAGGATCTACAAACTACGTTTTCATGCAAAAAAATGTAAATACTACTAGATCTAGCCTAACATGTAAAAGAAGAAGCTAGAGAACAGTACTAATTCAGACAACAACATACACATATGAGAAGATTAAGCTATAAAGGACTTCACTTGACCTAAAACATGAGTTAAAGGCTGCTACAAGAGGGTTTTTAAACCCTAAAAATGACCCTAACACCTGCTAAGCTCGACCTTAAGCATAAATTCGTATCCAAAAGTACCCACATAAAAATCTTAAAACCGAGTTTGTATATAATAGAAAATAGGCCTCGACGGCTTAAACTTTTAAACCTGACGACTAGCTCGCTTCGCTCGAATCTTCTAGGGCTTCTTTAATTCCGTTAATTTTTGAACGCTGTTATCAAATAACCTGATACTACACTTTGATGTTCTGACCGGTGTCGCCAGATTCTTTACCCATTTCCATCCACTGAAACGCAAATTCATTCATCTTCAACTTTGGTGTATTTGAGTTTTTTTAATCTTTTCCTGTTTTTTTCTCCAAATAAAGCCCAAGTCAGGTATTTCCTCCAAATGCCATCCAAAGTGCTAAAATACAAAACGGAACGATTAAAGCCCGTATGTTTGAGCATAATTGCCATGATTTAGGGGGTTAAATGACCCTAAAAAAGTGTATAAAATGACATCTCATCAAATACCCCTACACTTGGGATTTGCTTGTCTTTAAGCAAATAGGATTTTCTACCTAGACAATAGCAATATCAAGGGCATTTAACTTACATTTCAAAGATAATTAAGATACAACCAATTAGCCTCGTAATTAAAAAGCAACGAAATTATATACAATCACTTCACACAATAAGTGTTGGATTCTATCTTTCTCATCGGTTATAAAGACTTATAACCAATATGGAAATGAAAATTTAACACTTATTACTACTTCATAGCATAGAAAATTACCATAAGCTTGATAAAGGATCAAACCTCCACCGGCAATGGCGTAAGCAACCTAGAATTACTATCAAATAGTTCTTTAAAGGTTGGTGATGTATGGGTGTAAAGTTAAACGGAAACTCGAGAACAATACTGGAGATATATTTTGGGTGAATTTAGGGTGGTGGTGAGTTAATTAATATACAAGAATACATGCGAAGGCGTTGTTAAGCTAAGACTCGACCACACTAGGACTAAGATATACAAAATTCTACATCCAACTCTTTTTTTTCTTTTCTGACACTTTTTTCTGATATAAACATAAACATAAGCAAGATGGCAGCCCGTACATTTTTTTTCTTTTTATTTTCACTTTTTTTGATTTTTTCTTTCTTTTTCTCTCTTTTTTATTCTTTTTCACTGTTTTTTCTAATTTTTTTTCGTACACTTTTGCCTTGCCATCTGCTGAAACATAAATAATATATGACTTGGGGTTTATAAACGCACCCCTACACTTGAGTTTTAGAACTCATAAACATAGAATAATCAAATGACCTGAATTGAAAAGATCAAAATAAAATGGAGTGTATTAAGCACATATGAGGGTAATAACTTGACTTTCTTCCCCATTTCTCCATAAAATAAAAACAACCATGAATCCCAATTGTCCCAAAACTGTATACACTAATAAAAGACTCGACTTAGCAACCGCGTACTCAAGCAAATAATTAACTAGGTTTTCAAATGTGATAACAATAATGTACTAAAAACGAGTACATACAAGAAAGGCTAAGACGATTTGGGTGTAACAATTTAGTAAGGGTGTAAACAATGCTCTTCATTAATAATCCTGAATCTATCAGAAAATTACGAGAACCGCAAAAAGGATAGGCTCAGAGGGGTGTACTAGGGGTATCTTGCACTAAAAATGAGTGCATAGCAAGGGTGTGGGGATAGTTATATGATCGGGAAACCATAATAACAAATACAAGTTTGAAACAGGGTTTATCCTATTACCTCTTATCATTTAGCAAATCCTAATCACACGAATGTGATCTCACTAAGCAGTTTTGGGACACATCACTAAAGCAAGTTCTAGAATTTAATATACTATCGGTATACTCATATAATTTTAACTGATACCAATGCTCCAGAAAAAGCGACAAAACCACGTATGCACGATCAAATCCATGAACGCGACACACATGATTGCTCATCCTTAACTCGAGCAAGCTAAAGGTAAAACTATCTTAAGCACCAAAGATGGGTGCTTGAATTCCTAAAGATCTAGGGGCGAACCTCACATTTTTAGGGTGGAATTTTTTTAGAGTGGTAGGGTTTTTGTGCGAGTCATATAACTCCTATCCATGAGACACTAATAATACTAAGTTTTCATCGGTATGTGTCATAATTTTTTTTAAATTTGGGTTAAAATTACCGTCTATGCTACGTTTCAGTATATTACTCATCATTTTAAGGACAAAGCAAAGGTAAATGAAGGGACAGTTTCTAAGGCTTTATTTCCCCTAGACTTATGTTGAACATTGTCCTTAATGTTCTTAAAAGTACCCATAAAATGAATAAAGGGAAAAAGAAAAGGGCAAAAGAAACTAGTACTCCCCTGGTTTTGCTTAATAATGGAGAAGAAACAAATAATCCCGGTTAAATCGTCATCCAAGAATCTTCCACATGAAAATCCTAAGAACTCCCGGGCTTCTCCTCATCAAATATAACATGCAAATCAAAGACAATAAACAACTATACCTAGCGTAAAATTCGGCAGAATGATAATATACAACTTAATAATTTAGGGTTTTGACACTACGAAAGCAATAAAGATAGGATGAATGTGTTAATGTAATCATGGTTTTCAACAAGTTTTAGAAAAATTACAAATTCTGGAAATTATACAAGATTAATTTTTCAAAAATTAAAAAAAATACGAAGTTTACTGTAGCTAGGCTGGCAACGCCATTAGGAAAAATCCTGATGCCGTCTCCAGCGTCTGTAAACAAATATTTTTTCTTTTCTTAGAAAACTTTCTGCACGTAAATCCTATTAGTTATTTCCTGGAGAATTACTGCATAAACCACAAAAATAATTAACACAATTATATGACTCAAAACAGACACACCAGACACACAAGACACTCCTAAAATGCATGAAAATAAAAGATTGGGTTGCCTCACAATAAGCGCTTTTGTTTATTTAATGAGTCTTGTGGCTAGACTCGGAGTCACACTCCTAGAAATCATGAAGGTGATCCAAGTCGATGATCTCGCTTGGATTCTCTTTCTCAGATAATTTCCTAGTGGTGGGAATTGATTGAAAGGTCTTTTTGAATTTTTCTCCATCGGGGTTTATCAATTCAATCCTAATGTGCCACACACCATATCCTTCTTTGGGTGGCCTATTCCAATCTATCTTCTTCTTTATCAACTCTTTCGACTCCCACATATTTCCTTTAAGATTGATAGGTATAGCTCTTAAGAATTCTACCATCTTTCTAAATACTAGGACATCCTTAAACTGGTTAAGTATGACATCTCTGGCCAGTTGCCATCCCAAGGCAAATGGTGTTCTACAAAGTCTTTCTTAACATAAAAAGGTAGTCGGGTACCAACACTGTCTGTACTAGGTTGTGGTTCATACGATTCTCTTTTACCTATGGTGGTCCAATAAGGTATTTCTTCATCACCTAGGTTGATTTATTTTACTTCAAATATTGACCTAGTAACTCCTTCTCCTACTGCTATTTTGGCTTTTCTATAGTCTATTATGGCATTAGCGATCGCTAAGAATCCTTTTCCTACAAGTAAATGGGGTTGCGGGGTCTTTTTCCATGTCTATAACATAGAAGTCTTCTAAGAGTTTTAACCTTCCTATGTGGACTTCTACATTTTTGACAATTCCTACAGGATAAGACTTAGTTCGATCTGCTAACCCAAAAACATAAATCGGTCTTTTCTACTAATCTAATTTTAAGCTTCTTGATGAGATATAAAGGGATTAAATTCATACAAGACCCTAAATCAGCTAAGGTATCAAAAGGCTTCGAGTCTCCTAGTCTACAAGGCAAGGTGAATAATCCAGGATCCTTTATTTTCTCAGGCATTTTGCCTTGAATGAACGCGGACCCACTTTTGCCTAGCTCTAAAATCTCCACATATATATCAAGAATTGCATTATACATCAGAGCATGAACTAGAACCTCAAGAACCAGCAAGTTAAGATGTAAATCATTGAATTCATCTTCTAAAGTTTGTTCGGTTTCTTTTAGTTTTGGTGTTTCAATTTTGTTGACTGGTAATGTTTTAACTTTTAATTGGTCTAATTGAAAATCATTTGTTTGTTTGGAACATGTTTTAATGGCATTGATCAAATTGAGGGGATGTGATAAGCTTTGGGGGTCTCCCATCGGATATGAACGAGCAGACAAAAAAGAAGAGGTGGATTTTACATTCAGTTTCCGGTTCTTGACCGTATCACTTGGGAGTGCTCCCGTCATTCGATCATTGATGGCCTTCAAGAATGTGTCAATTTTATTGGTCATCTTGCTTTGTTGTTGTTTTGAAATCGACTTTAAACTTAGACAATCTAGCATTTTGAGATGTCATAAAATTAGACACCAACCCTTTGATATTTGTTTGATTATTAAAATTTTGAGGGTTGTTGTTGAGGGGGTGGTTCGGGAACGAACCGTTGGGGCTGAAAACGATGAGGTGGGTTTGAAAAATTGTTTTGAAAATTTTGAGGTTGCCTTCGCCTAAAGTTTGAGTGACTTTTCCATGACGGATTATAGGTGTCACCATGATTATTTTGCTCAGGTTTGAAAGTGAACCACTTACCTCCCGCTTCATCGGTACGTGAAGATGCGTAATCAACAAAAGCTTACTGGGAATTTTTCACGCGGTATTGAGTGTTGTGGGGACTATTACAAATATCACATGCAGAAGCGATTTAGTTCACTTGAATAGGTAATTTAGGAGCAAGATGAGCTTCCATCAAGCTTTGGACTTGATTTTCGAGTTTGATGAGACGACGGTCGGATGTACTAGGGACATCTTGAGGCAAAGAGATTGCCTTGACCAGTTTAACGAAGTCTCTTGGGTTATTCCAACTTTTATTGTCATAGAGGGCGAGGTCCTCTAATAGTGCCCAAGATTCTTTGGCATTTTTGTCACGTAGCTTACCACTGGCCGCTTGATCGATGGTTCGCCTTGTGGCGGGATTGACATGGTCATAAAAGATTTGGACATGGAGCCAAAGATCAATACCATGATGAGGGACTTTTTGGAGTAAGTCCTTGAAACGAGTCCATGCTTTAGAAAGAGATTCACCTTGATGTTGTTGGAACATCAAGATGTCATTTTGGAATTTAGCAGTCCTTCTCGGTGGAAAGAATTGAATAAGGAAACGGGTAGTAAGATCCTCCCAAGTGGAGATGGATCCTGTAGAAAGACGTTCAAGCCTATATGCAACATCAAGGTCAAGTAAGTCCACAAGTTTTAGAAAACCCTTAAGATGTTGGTTTGGATCCTCGGACCGAAGTCCGTGGAATGAGCATCCGTTTTGCACCAACCAGATGGTGTCGGATCACAGAGACACCACATTGTTCCCATCGGGGAGTTCAATGGTGTTTTGATAGCCCTCATGGCTAGGTATGGAGTAATCTCTAAGAGTACGGATAGGATTTTCATTTTCCATGGAGGTCAATGAAAAAGATTTTTACAAAATAAAGGGAACAAAGAAAAGATAGACTACAAGAAAGCTAATTGACATAAATTAAAATCTCACTTGATAGGAATCAACGAGTAGATCTAAGCTAAATAAAATTCGAAACCTATACTATTCCCCATGCAGCGGCGCCAAAAACTTGATACAGTCGTTGTAAACACACCAGGTTTTATAACTCCCTAGGCAGAGTACCTAATCGTTGCATTGTAGTATAGCAAGGACTCGAGGGTAGTTATCGTTCTCTAGGGGAATAACGTGTGAAGGCTCAAACTTAATTTAACTAAGATCTAAGGGATTGAAAGAAGATTATTTTTGTATTATAGATTTTTAGAAAGCGAGTAAAATTCTAGTTTTAAGAGGGGGTTTTGGTTTTAAACTAATTAAATCTAAACTACTTTGGTGGAAACTCGTAAAGGTAAACAAACATATTTACTTAATCATGCACTAGTCCTTAGTTTGCTTCTCATAATCCTATTGATTTGTCACACTTGTGATGATCTGTGTAAGTATTTCCTAGGTCATTAACGAATTACACGAATCCGCTGTCTATGTAATATTCCGTTAAGGCAACATACAAGTAAGGTATAGGTGCTAAATTAAATGAATATCATATAAACAAATATAAACGCAGCGGAACATGCACCTATCAACAGATCCATAGAGTCATATGATCAATCAAAATAAAAACAACAAAGTTATACCTTTGTAGCGTGATCGGTAGAAACGAATGGTGACCTTCACTTTAATACATGAACCGCCCAATGAAACCAAGTGATCAATGGAGATTACCTCTATGGTTAATCCACACTACACTTCCTTGTATACCAATTAGATGCTAGTCTTAACCCTGTAGCCTTGTAACACACCTTGAATAAACAAGATTCAAAGTCTTGGATCAAGAAAACTATAAACCCTAGATGGGGTTGTAGTTTAAGCCGTATGAAATAAGGAGAGAAAAGGGGAGAGAGTTTTGGTAAATTGTATATTCATTAATGAGAAGATATCTCATATATTTATAACAAAAACTTAATATTATCTCCCCTAGACCCCCTTATGGCCGGCCCTATAATGGGCTTCAAATGGGCCTCCCATTTGAGTTCCAGGTCCAATAGATTAAGTACTTTACTTAGTTATTAAAAGCCTAATAGTGATCCCTAGTTACGTAGGTTATTTATATGCTGTAAATACAATAAACACGATATATAAAATGGTACCTTAGTGTATATATGTGTGACCCCATAGGCTCACGTATGTCCATCCATATAATTATTTATTATGACATGAGCATACTTCAACAGCTCCTACTTGCGCACGTGATAATAATAAAGTAATTATACAAGCAAAGGTTAGCATCTTGCAATACGCCAATGCCCCTAAAAACATATGAGGATAGTTTCTTAAACATCTCATTATAAATGGTTTAGATATCAATCATCCTTTTGTTACAAATACTATGTTGAGCATTAGACATGGATCATTAGTCATTCTAATGCTTAACGATTTTGTTTCTTGATATAGATATTGAACTAGATTACCAAATTAATCCAGTATCATCTTAATTACATTTGGGTGCGGCCACACATACATCTGTTCAAATCATCGAGGGGCCTAGTAGTATCTAACTCCAAAACATGTGGAAGAACAAATCCTATTTTGACTACACGTGTCCGTCATGTGTTTCACATCCCTCCTGAAAATAGCCTTTATAACAGCCTTCATCAGGTCAACGTTGAACCATATCAAAGATTGACATTCCACACACACAAAACCTACTTGCATCTCAAGTCTAAGGATGAGAGACGTAACCACTTGTGAGATTCACTATTGACGCCGATCCATGTAGTGAATGCTCGTAGGTTGGTTCAGTCCAATGTTCATCTAATGAACAACATATAAGTTTAGCGGTATCATCCTTTAATATTCATACTATATGAATATGACCAAAACACTCATATTTGCCTTAATTCAATGATCTCCTAATATCATCAACGATAATGGCAATTTAGAATAAATAAATATCATGGATTTAAACATCTAATATATAGAACACAATTGTATACAGAAGACGATCATACCAGGTATATCAATTCATTGCTTAATACAACTGCTTAACGTTCCATTATCCAAATACTAAAAACAGATATACATGAGACTACTAGCAGGTCAAAGTTCAATGTTCCTAGCATGATAAATATGTTTGGTACAAGACACTGACTTTGTAAAAAGTACCAACTAAGTTGTCATCTGAGTGAAATTTAAGAATACTTGTTTCAAAACTCATAAGCAGTGAAGGTTTTGAATAATACGATGATTGTCATTTTGTATATGTGCATTCAAGTGCTAATACAATAATACTAGCATCGCCATAATACATTACATAGGTTATTTGAAGCAAGCAAAACCACCTATTTAAGACAGTCTTCTTAACAACTTCCCAAATTGTGAAGTATGTCTTATTCTTTAATGAATAGTGCAATAATGCTTTCAATCAAGCATGTCTAGCCAGGAGTATTATCATTTATGATGAAATCCTACCATGACTAGAATTGAGCATCATCTCAATCAAAATAAGTATTAGTGTATAAGCTCAACACTAATCTTCTTATCAAAAATCCATAAACGATAAACATGTCTTTAGTCCTTTGCAGGACTTTTAGAATGTTCTTTTAATAGTAGTCTAATGACTTTCACTTAGTTACTATGGTTGTCGGTTCATCTTGCATTCATGCAAGTGTTATAATCAGTCTAATACATATCATGACATACATAATAAAACCTTTAGCGAAACTAAACGTGCATGTGTTCAATCTCATCAGGTGAGACAGAACTTTGAGTCTTGCTAAATGAGGTGTAATATTGTGTTAGACTTATTAATCGCGTATGTATATCCTGATAAATATATGATTCAAGGTTGTATATTTTATTTCTTATATTTCTCGATAGAAATATTATTCCTAACTAAGGGTTACAATCTAGCTTAGGTGAAAAATTGTTTCTAATATGTTGACAACATATGAGATATAAGAGAGACAAAACATAATGCTCTGACTAGCTTTAAGGTATACTCAGGAGTTATCTTTGTTTCAACCAAAATCAAACTATTGATTTAAACTTAAGATTCCAGCTCCTAGATGCATTCTCTAATCCATACTTGGATATATACAACTTGCATACTTTCTAAAGATTATTTGGATTCATAAATCCTTATGATTACATAACGTCCTCGCAAAGGTAATCATTCAAGAAGGAGTTTTGACATCTAATTGCCATATTTCATATTCATGAAATCAAGTATGGTAATTAATATCTTTATTCATTTAACGCATTTAAGGAAAAAAAGCTTTAATCACAGTCAATCGCTTGAGTATAAGTAAAACCCTTACAACAAGGCTTGCGTTTAAATGTGTATACATCTTTGTCCATATTAGTCTTCTCCTAAAAGAACAAATTTAACCTCTCAGTCTTACCAATTGGTGAAAGATCAATCAAATTCCAAAAATGATTTTCTTTCATGGACTACATCTCAACATTCATTATGTCGTTAGCTAGTGCATTCAATAGGTTGTGTAGGAAGAGACTTTCTCTAAAAACAGATGCTCCTACTTGCTTCTTGTAAGAGGAGACTTTCTCCAAAAATGCAGCAAGTCGAGCAACGATAAAATTGTTCTCGTTTAGGAGGTATAATATATGCTGATAGTTCTTGACTCTAGTTTGCTAATAGCACGCTTAACGTGGTCTCAATAAATTCAGAACTTCAGTTAAGACATAATGGGAGTCTTCCCATTCCATAACCTGATGGTGTCTTAGTTACCTTCTTGGTTGAAACCATATTGAGTAAACACATTGCTTACTCAATTTTGTTAACCTTGATAATATTGGAGGTAGGGTAGTTAAAGTTATCAAAAATCAAACAATATCAACAAAGTTTGATTTTACACATCAGACATACCATAACGATGTGGTATTCTATAAGTAATGGGATTGTGATACAGTATCACAATTCTTTAGATAACCTAATACCCTTTGGCTCACATACTTGCCAATTTATTCAAACACAATGGCATTAACAGTAATTTTAAGCCAATTGCATGCTATAACGTAGAAGTCTTAGAGAAGTTCAAGGATTTTATGTACATGTCTTAACAGAAGACATAACACGTTAATCGCTAACTTTACATTATAAGTTTTAGAAAAGTTCAAGGATTTTATGTACATGTCTAAACAAGAAGACATAACACGTTAATCGCTAACTTTACGTTATAAATCTTTGAACATTTCAATGACTTCATGTACATGTTGTGACTATGAGACATGACAAGTCAATTGCGTACTTTATAAGTCTTTGAACAGTTCAAGGACATGATGTTTATGTCTTTACAAGAAGAAATAAACATATTAAATAAAGTATTATTGAACGTCGACTCTTGGCTTCAACAGTCTTTTAAAGTTAATTACATACTTCTTATAGATGTCTTTACAAGAAGACACAATCATATTGGCTAAACCTTTTAGTGAATATGATGAAGTAGGTACTGATTATTTCTTGATACTAGTTCTAAGTAGTGCGACATACATCGAGGTGTAGTAAAGATCCTAGTAGAATTTAGCTTTCTACCTATGCGGTTAAGAAAAAGGCATTCTAAGTAGGGAGACATACATCGAGTGTAAAATAAGTCCTACTAAAATATTAGCTTTCTACCATTCGGATAATTAGTCATATTGTTATGTGTTATACCTTGCACACAATTAAGATTTCTCCCACTTGTGCACACACAACATTAAGCATTTATACAAATAAATTAGCATATTATGAGTCAGGTTATGATCCTGAGACTAGTGGGTTATGAGTCCACCACGCTTTCGATATTGTATGAATAAAACATGATAATGTCACAGATATGATATGAATCACATCAAATTAAATCACATTGCATTACAATATCATTTAGAAATTTTATTGTTTAATAAGCAATCATACAAAACATTGTATAGATAACATTTAGGCAGCGAAACCAGAAAAGCAACAAGTTATCTTAATAGAATAATATGAATGA
The DNA here is from genome assembly GCA_026074375.1 of Tanacetum coccineum. Taxonomy (NCBI): domain Eukaryota; kingdom Viridiplantae; phylum Streptophyta; class Magnoliopsida; order Asterales; family Asteraceae; genus Tanacetum; species Tanacetum coccineum. Next base: position 32,073 of record BQNB010032447.1, on the reverse strand, counting down.
ATTCTTATAAAACTGTGATGACTTCATATGTGAAAAAGTAATTGTATTATTTCAAGACGGCTAGAAATATAATGGGTCACTTTAAAACAAAGAAAAATTCACACTCTTACAAGGTGATAAGCTCATAGGTCCCACTGAATTTAGACAACATTATATGTGTGTCTATATCAATAGTAAAATGCATTGCTCCCACTGAATATAGACAACATTACATGTGCGTCTATATCAGTGAAGTGCAAGTAGCAATTTATTTACTTTTCTACTCTTTGAATATTCACATTAATCTACTAAGTGAGCCTCACGACGTAGTAAACATGTAAATAGATATTCAAGGAGAGTGCATCAAGTTCTACTATATATATTAGTGGTATCACGAGCCATCATATGATGTCATATGATCATCATGTATGCATAAAAATGGCTAAAAACGCATGTTTTTAATGGAATCAAAAGGATAATTTTAAAACAGCCCCTAGGGCTTATTTTTTGGAATTAATTTAACCCATATGGGGTCTTAAGATCTATGATTTTTGATCCCATATCCATTTTTTATGCATACTATAATTGGTTTTGTTATAGGGTACATGTAAAATGACCTAAATCATGTGTTTTGGAATGATTCATGAATCGGTTTTAAATCAGCCCCTTGGGCATTATTTTCTGTGATAATACGGTTTTATAAGGGTTTAAAATACGTAACATAATGACTTTTAAGTCAATTGGTTACATGTACCAATCAGGTTTTATTCTAGTTAATTATTTCTTTTGATTCGTTGGCTCACAATTTACTCATGTAAAATATGTTAGTATTCCATGGCAAATACATGCATGTTTGGCCATGTAATTAGCCAAAACCTTGTTTATACATGATATTATGGTATTATTATATTTTGTATGCAAAGCCGATGAAAACCTTGACCATTTGTGACTTGATTCGCTTATAATTGCATTTAATTTTAGTTTTTGGTTTGCCATTGTTTTGGCTTCATTTGTATGCTTTTAATTTTCATTGTAGCCATTGGTTGGAATTTTACAGTAGTTAGATGATAGGATAAATGTATTCAATCATGAAATTATTGTAACCGATGTTTGGATTCGAATGACGAAAGAGTTAAAGACATAAAGTCAAATTCAGAGCTGCTAGAGTAACTTCCACTAAAAATGGATTTTCTGGAGTTCTGTACGGAGTTAGAAGCTCATTTTTAGGGTGAAGGTTCACAACTCATAGGGCTAAAATTTATTCAACTGGATCTCGGATTGAGGAAGATTCCTTCTAGGAGTTTCAGGCCTATGAAGTTAGATGAAATATTCTGGCAGATTTGGGCATCATGTTCATTTAGGATTTCACTTGCTCATGATAGTCTTAACCCCGTAGCCTTGTAACATACCCTAAATGAATTAGATTCAAAGAGTTAGATCAAGAAAACTATAAAGTCTAGATGGAGTTGTAGTTTAAGCCGTATGAAATAAGGAGAGAAAAGGGGAAAGAGTTTTGGGAAATTGTTTATTCATTAATAAGAAGATATCCCATATATTTATAACAAAAACTTGATCTTATCTCCCCCTTAGACCCCCATATGGCCGGCCCCATAATGGGCTTTAAATGGGCCTCCCATTTGATTTCTAAGTCCAATAGGTTAAGTACTTTACTTAGTTATTAGAAGCCCAATAGTGATCCCGAGTTACGTGGGTTATTTATATGCCGTAAATACAATAAACACGATATATAAAATGGTACCTCAGTGTATATTTGTGTGACCCTATAGGCTCACATGTGTCCAGCCACATAATTATTTATTATGACATGAGCATACTCCAACATAAGGTAGTATAAAGACTATTACAAGACCCCTAAGAGTACATTACATGCGTTAAAACACTTAAGAGGGATCAACCATATTAGGGGTAAGATAGTATGAAGACTGTTACTGATGGTATCCTTTCAACACAATCGTGTTTCCCTAGACGTCTATGATAATGTAATATTTTATAGCCAGTTTTTTAGAGCCTAACGCGCACATCTATCACAAGAAGCAATATTAAGAGGATTTACAAACTAATTTTCATGCAATCATAAGTAAATACTAATAGATCTAGCCTAGCATGTTAAAGATACGTGAAGAACAATAATTAATCAGACAACACGTAGACATATTGAAAGATTAAGAGATAAAGGACTTCACTTGATTAAAACATGAGTTAAAGGCTGATACAAGAGGGGTTTTAGACCCTAAAAACGACCCTAACAGCTGCTAAACTCGAACCCTAAGTATAAAGTTCGTATCCCAAAAGTTCCACACTAAAACCCTGAAAAAGAGTTTGTATATATAGAAAATAGGCCGCAATGGCGTCACTTTATAATCCTGACGCCTTCGCTTCGCTGAATCTTCTAGGGCTTCTTTAAGTCGGTTAAGTTTTAACGCCGTCTCAAATATCCCTGACACCGTCACTTTGATGTTCTGACGGCATCGCCAATATTTCTGACGCAGTGTCCAGCCACTATACGCATTTTCTTTATCGACTTTGGTGTAGAGTTGTAATCTTGTCCGTTTCTTCTTCAAATGAGCCCACATCACGTGTATTTCCTCCAAATGCTATCCTTGTGCTAAAAAATACAAAAAGGAATGATTAAGCACGTATTTTGAGCATATTTGCATGATTTAGGAGGTTAAATGACCCTGAAAAAGTATATAAAATGACACCTCATCAGCTTCGCATGTAAAGCGTACTCCTTGCAAAAGTTGATAAGCACTTGTTGGCAAATGTGTGTTTCAAAGGAGTGTGTGAGTGGTTGTTTTGCACAGAGCTTAAAGATGGCTGGATTTTGCTGTAGGAGTGTATGTAATGTTTCTCTGTTCCTTGTCTTTTCCATCTTCAGGTCTTCGAAGCATTTTTTAGATACTTGAAGAGGTGGGTTCAGACTGTACTTTTCCTTGAATCTACATTACATCTGTGTTATGTGTTACTTACAAATGGTGTGTATGAAAGTGGTTTTGAGGTCTATAAGATTGTTAATGTTGCTTACACGATGTGTGTAGACTCGACTTCTGGTATTTTGGGGTTGATGTAGTAATGAGTTGCAGGGGTTGCTGCTAGTTGCAAATATGCGATTATGCATATTTATGTTATTGTTGCAATTATAAGTAAAAATGTGTTGGTTTATATGTTATTATATACCTTTGAACTTTGAAACTTGGCAGGAGCTAACTGATAACATCCAATACTTGATACCTTTTTGTATCAAAATCCCTCATTAAACGTTCATAACTATTTATTTATGGTTAAAATATGTACTTAATCGCCTTATATATAATTTACAGGAAAATATGAACGTTGGAGCGGAACGAATCAGGAATTGGACATATAAAGGGAAGATGTTATGCCGCTAAGACATAACTACAACGTAGTTGTCACATTGAACTATGCCGTAGTTAATAAGAAGACCCAAACAAGCTTAGAAGCAACTACGGCGTAGTTGCCCCGTTACAACTACGTCGTAGTTATTAAGAATTCCTAAGATGTAAAGTTTAGTCAGAACTACGGCGTAGTTGGCCGGTCACTTTAACTACGCCAAATACGCCGTAGTTACCTTTTGCCTACAGATGGAAAGTCCTAATCAGCAAAACTACATCGTAGTTAGCCACTTACGACTATGTCATAGTTATCACGAATCCTATAGACATTTGAAGAATTTCGTTCATTAAGGAATCTCTCCATTCCTAGAGCCCTAACTAGGGTTTGGAGAACCCATTCTTCACCACTTAAAGATGGAAACAAGACAGGAGGAAGAAAAAGCTAGTTGATTCGTTATATGAGTAGGTTTGGTCATCCATATGTTATGGACATGTTATCCATGCTTGTTTATCTCATTGTACTAAAACCAAACATGTTTTAATAAATTATTTTACTATTCTTGTTTTAATCTTGTTGGTTTCTCTACTCTTTTTCTTATTAATTTTGTTTCCTAAAATAACTTGTTTAATATGTTGCTAATTCCTAGTTTGGTCTATAAGTTAAGGTTGTGAAAGTACTTTGCAGTAAAGTAACCGCTGACACTTAGTGTCCCCTATTGATTACGGATTACCAATCTCCATTGGTTGTTCTGCCTATGCCTATTAGGTGTTCCCTTAGTCTTAAAAACAACATGATCTTCATCATTATAGACAAATGCCCCTTTTTGAATAAGGCATGATTTAGGCCCTCACTCCCAAAGGGAGTGAGATTTTATTATGAGATATAGCCATGATATTAGGCGTGTCACACAATTGAGTTTTGATTTTCACCTTAGATATATTTGGCATACTATTCAGAGGAACTAATCACTATGAACTAAGAACAGGTAAATTCCATTCGCGGGTTCAATACACTTAGGAATCATAGGCTAGGCAAGGATGCATTTTTAAGCCTAGTGAAACCTCAGGAAACTATGTTGGTAACATTGCACCTTAGAGTAGGAATCCACATGAATATTACAAGGATAATATTCCTTCAAATCAGTAATTACTTTCTTATTAGTTTATAATACTTTTCTTAGCAAAGTTTTCAGTCTAAAAATCCTTAAAAATTATCTTATTTCACTAATAAACTGCTCTTGGGACGACCTCGTATTTACTAATCCTGCACTACACACGATCGGGTTCTTTGCACGTTAGTGCGTTGTAGACCGTAGGTAATCGGATTTTATAAATTTAAAACTTGTTAAATTAATTTAAATGATTAATACGCATCAAGTTTTTGGCGCCATTGCCGAGGAGTTGTTTTATTTGGTGAATTAAGACTAAGTCGTTTTGAAGTTACTAATCAACTATTTTCATTTTATAGATAAGCATGTCTAACGAACTACATGTTATGCACGAAGAATACATCAACAAAGGAAGTACTGTTTTGTTGCTAAAGGAAGTGGGGACCGATATTCCCCGCAATGAAACAACGTAGCTGTAAAAGAGTCAAACTTAACGACTCATTAAATAAACAAAAGTGCTTACCAGGAGAAAACCCGTGTAATTTCCTATTTTTTGCATTAGTTAACCTTTCATTTGATCTGTAAATTGTCTTGGCCAAACCATGAATCCAAGTACGCTTTTTATATTTATCTTGTTTGGGGTTACACAAATAATAAGAATAAAAGATAAAAATGCTCTGCTCCAACTACACCATAGTTGGAGCCAATAACTACGGCATACTTCCAAAAATTTGAAATGTTTAAAACAGTTAAAAGCCCAACTTTCGAAGTAAATATTTAGGGAAGTATACAAAGGAAAGAACTATGGTGTAGTTCAGTTTTCTCATTAATTTTAACCCTATCTATCTCGGTAAAATCGCAAAAATTACTGTTCCATTTTGCTCAATTCAATCTGCTATGGCTGGTATATCCCTTATCCCAATCTTGTTTGTTTTATTCTTAAGATTTGAATGTTTCGTTGTCAGTTGATTAATTTCATAGTTTTGATTATCACTTGCCTTGGTAATATGATTTTCCCCTAATTAACAGATCAATGGATAAAACTTTTAGGGTTTTGAAAATGATTGTTCAAATTAATAAAACCTATTTTTGATATTGAGTTTAAATTAAATCTCTTGAAACCTTTGTTGAATGATTTTATTTGGTTGATTGATCTAGAAATTAGTTGATATCCACGTTTGGTTTTGGATGCTCGTTTTTATCCTATTAATATGACTTGGGGGGAAATTCATTGCCTAACTACGCCGTAGTTAGGGTATAAAACTACGGCGTAGCTCTTTTCTAGGTTCAATAGCAAAACTTGTTTTTTGAACTACAACGTAGTTTGTGTGGTTAACTACGCTGTAGTTAGTTCCTGATGATCACTTCTTAGGATTTTGTTAGTTCAATTGATCCTATAAATCCATGCTATATCTAACACGATCAAGTTCTTAGGTTCTCCAAAGACTTGGCTCAAGTTTGAAAACCATGATTTCACACCGGAAAGCAAAAAGGCCTCTTGTGCAACCTATAAGGAATTGATGAAAAAGGAGATTGAGGGTCCTGAAGCTCTTGATTTTGCTGACTTTGGTAATATGCATGGAGGATGAGCCCTCTAGGATTTAGATGAGTTCTGTCGTGTTAGATTTAGACACGAGGATAGGACTTTTACTTCTCAAGCTTAGAACAGGTTGTTTAGGATTCAGGAGCACGTAATTTGTGAATATGTCCTTGAGTTTTTGTCTACTATTCATTTTAAGGATCATGTTGTGGAGTTGGATGTTATTGACACGATGGTTTTTTAACTGGGTGGCATTAAGAGAAGTATGACTATGAGGGAGTTTGACACTAGGATTGTATTCGACTGAGGAGATGGATAACAACTTGTTTGCATTTTATCACACTAATTGTGTCAGGAGCAAACCTAATGACTATAACCCTGCCGCTTATTTCATTTGAATCTTGACCAAAAACCAGTATGATAGTAGACACCCTCCCTCCTACACCTCCATCAAAAATCCCATCTGTTGCCTAGTTCATAGGTTGCTTACCTTGTCTATCACTGGTAGATATTCTGTTAAGGATAAAATCACTCACGTCGACTTATTCTTTTTGAACAGTATGGATGGTGGGGAACTGGTTGATGTCTCGTGGAATGTTGCAAAGTTTTTGTGTAATAAGGCCAAAGGTGTCCAGAAAAGGAGCAAGATTGCAAAGGCACACTTGATTGGGAGGATTGCCAGATCTTTAGGGTTAATGAGTAATGTGTCTCTCAAGGTAGTTACTACGGGTCAGGACA
>BQNB010032447.1:0-19071 GCA_026074375.1 Tanacetum coccineum | reverse complement strand
GTATGAAGTAAAAGCAAAGAAATTAACAATGGAGGTGAAAAGATTTCGAGAAGAGAAAAAACAGTAAAAACAAGGGGTATTTATACCTTGGGATAGTTACTCCTACCGATACTTGGATGACGCCACGTGTGTGCTACTTGCCTAATCGACGATAGAAAAGCATATGGAAACTAGTGAAAAGCTGTCACAAGTCAGAAGGTAAAGGGATAGTAACGCTCCACAACACAAAAACAGAACGCAAGGAGGAAATAAAGTAGAAGTCTAGCATTGATCACCGCACGCAGGGAATAACCCACGGGCAATATCATACTAGACTGGGGGGACTTGATGACGTATAATGGGTATACCAAGCCTCTGGGCTTGGGTCACATTATCACTTGGGCTTTATGGCTAAACCTATCAATAACAGGCCATGGTAAAGCCCAATCTCGCGTGGGCTTCGGCCCCGAACCTAGCGATCCGTCCGCGGATCCACTTGTAGACGATCCGTCCGCGGATCCACCTATAAGACGATCCGTCCGCAGAACATCTGCGTCCGTTCAACACGATTGTCGCGGACCCTTGCCCGACAAGGGACCCACTCCGGCCACTACTAAAGTAACCGAAATACTAGGAAACCCTAGTACTAGACACCTATAAATAGGGGTCACAATACATCCCAAAAGGTACACAATTATTCTTATTCTATCTGACACATACTCTGACAATATGAATACTTACTCTCACGCCGGAGTCTAATCGTGGGGTCCGTCCTCACGGTAAGGCTAACGGTTTACTTTTAATTGTGCAGAAAATCATCACTTCTCTTGCTCTAGTACAAGATCCAGTATCCAAGTCACTTGAAGGCCCGACCCGACAAGAGACTTGACACGCTACCAAGCCCAACACGAATTTTGTACTAACAAGTACATATTCATGTCACATATAACCAATTTTGCTATCCATGTATAATGAAGGAAAGGAAAACCAAAGACGTGTTTTGATGTGCATCTAAACTAAAGTCGAGATAAATCAGTTATAAACGTTTGCATAAAAGTGGTAATAATTCAAAATCTTTAAAGAATAAAATGTCACCTACTCGCTTATGATAATTATATATCGCATAATCGTTGTTAGAATGTAATACTAAACACCCCTTGAGGTGTTGTTCTGCTTGCAACATTTTAAAACACGTTCTCCATTTTTCTAAGAAAGTACAATGCCAAAAACCAAGCATTCCATATATCAATTATAAATCAAACATTGCATTTTAAAAACAGATTACGTAAATACGATATGATCGATTTTAACAGTGTGCTAAGATTATGTCTCATTTCCTAACAAAATAAGCAAATAAGCACTTATAAACTATTCACGCGAAAATTAAGCAAATAAGCAACTTAAAACATTCCTCAAGCAATTAACTATTCATGAACATTAATTCTCCAAAATATAAGTAAACTAAACAAACAAAATACGAACCTATCATGAAGGCGAAACACCACGAACAAAACGCGCATTACACCCCAAATCGTCAACTGTTGTTAAAGTGGTGTTCTAACTTTGGCAAAAACTAAATCGCTTAATCGCCCGAAACTAACATTTTCGCACAAACAACTCAATTTCACAACAAAAACTAACATAAAAATATTATACCTTAGGATGGTATTGCAGCCTATACAACCGCCTCCCGACGCACTCCACAACTGAAACCACCTTGCTCACTTCTCTCCACACTTTGTCTCTCGATACAACCGCCTCTCGATATATAATTAGTAACAACAAAATTAAAACGATGCATAAAAGAGATTTAGAGTGTGACTAATTTGACAAACCTTTAAAACAAAATTGTAGGTTGATCTTGGGAAATTTTAGATCTATGAATTTGCGGAGAAACTAATAAATATGGTTAGGAGTTCTGTTATGAAGTGTTTGAGAGACACGTATAAAGGGGATGGAGTAAAACGGACCGGGTACGATCGGGCCGGAGTTGAGGGAGGTGGAGACTGGAGCGGTGGGTCGGAGGTGAGTGATAAGAGAAATGTGAGTGGGTGGATCGGGTAAATAACATCCGTGGTGAGTGGTTGCATCGGATCAGTGGATCAGGGAGAGTCGGGTGCCGGGTTGGGGCAGTGATTCGGGGCAGCAATCCTGCTATTTGTATAGTTATATAATATGTGAACCTATCAATATCTAAAACGAGTGAAAGAAAGGAAGTATTTGATAAGTAACCTTAGTAGGCTTGTTTGTTTAACTTTTTCATTAAGTCGTGTTTAATTAACAGATGACTTGATGTGGACAGCCTCACTTTTATCACTTTATATTTTTATTCATCTTTTTCAATTAAGTCATTAACAAACAATTTTTATATGACTTAATAAATTCAGTCTTTCCATATTTAGTCAAATAGGTCTTTTTTAAACAGTTTGTTTGTTTAGTTTTTTTATTAAGTCCTCCAAATTTAAAGTGTCTTTGAAATATGATGCCTGTTTGTAGATGGATATATGATTGTTTGTTTTATGTGCTGAATAGAGTATCTGAATTAAAGAAAAAATGCAGGTTGATCTTGGAAAATTTAAGATCTATGAATTTGTGGAGAAACAAATGAATATAGCTAGGAGTTCTGTTATGAAGTGTTTGGAAGACACGTATTAAGGGGGGATAGAAGAGAGGCACATGGTGGAGTAAAACAAACCGGGTACGATCGGGTCGGAGTTAGGATCGGAGGTGGATGCTGGAGTGGTGGGTCGGAGGTGAGTGATAAGAGAAATGTGAGTGGGTGGATCGGGTAAATAACGCCTGTGGTGAGTGGGTGCATCGGGTCAGTGGATCGGGGTGGGTAGGGCGTCGAGTTAGGGCAAGTGATTCGGGGCAGCAATCCTGCTATTTGTATAGTTATATAATGTGTGAACCTATCAATATCTAAGAAGAGTGAAAGAAAGGAAGTATTTGATAAGTAACCTTAGTAGGCCTGTTTGTTAACTTTTTTATTAAGTCGTGTTTAATTAACAGATGACTTAATGTGAACAACCTCACTTTTATAACTTTATATTTTCAGTCATCTTTTTTAATTAAGTCATTAACAAACAATTTTCATATGACTTAATAAATTCAGTATTTCCATATTAAGTCAATTAAGTCTTTTTCAAACAGTTTGTTTGCTTAGTTTTTTTATTTAAGTCCTCTAAATTTAAAGTGTCTTTGAAAATATGATGTTTGTTTGTAGATGGAAATATGATTGTTTGTTTTATGTGTTGAATAGAGTGTCTGAATTAAAAAAAATTACTTTTATTACTTTTAACCCTAAAACCATTACGTAGGATTAATACTGAAGGAAATGAAGAAGGGTAAATGACTTATAATGGTCAGACCCTCCTCTCCCTACAGTGCTGCTTTTTTTCTAAAGCAGTCATCTTTTGTTAAATTTTAAGTCACAAAACAAACATAGCATTTAGTGACTTAATTATTTTACCGCTATTTTCTTCGAATTAAAGTTACTTCTTTTAAGTTCTTTATAAAACACTACACCTAAAAGTGGTATAAATTTAGTAGGTGGCTCTAATGATGGTCGGGTTGGGGCAGGGAGTCTTCGGTGTATACAGGCCAAACGATGAGTTCGGTTGTGGTATTAACGAATGGGATCTCAGGGAAACAAACGAGCGTTGGGCCAAATAGACCACCCGGGTCGAAACGGTCTTGGTCAAAAACGGGCAAAGTGTCCAAACTGTTTGGTTATTAGCAAGCGTCAATTGCATAATTATTTTGTTAACGGTTTTGATGACAACTGTTTTCGCTTCAGTTTTAATTGTGCTACGTTATTTCGAGCACATGTTTTTCCTACTTTTTCAAAATTTTCGTATGTTGTATCTACAACACGTTTTCACCTAGCTTTTCTACGCGCTTTGCATCTGTGCTATTGCCTACGTTGTCGTTCGCTTTCGTTTGTTTTCGTATGTTCTCATACTGTTTAAGTTGACACGTTTTATTCGAGCACGTTATTGTACGTTTTAGTATTATGAGTTCACTTCGTATCATTTTCGTACTGTTTTCAAATACGTTTTCACCGCACGATTATACCATTTTTGTAACGCTTTGTCGTTGGGTTTGATGATTTTCTACTATTCACACGCTTTGGCTTTCTACGCTTTTGTGCGGGATGTCTTTCTACGTTGTCGTTTGTTTTTACATTTTCGCCGTTTCGTACGTTTTCGCACGTTTTTCTATGTTTTAGTTTGTTTTCGCACGTTTCATACGTTTTTGCACGTTTTATACGTATTCACACGCTTTTGAACGTTTTCGTACTTCGTATGTTTATCTACGTTTTCACACGCTTTTCTACGTTTTGGCACGTCTTTCTACGTTGTCGTTCGCTTTCATACGTTTTCGCATGTTTTGTACGTTTTCGCACATTTTTCTATGTTTTCGCAGGTTTTCATACGTTTTCGCAAGTTTTATATGTTTTTACACGTTTTTCTACGTTTTTGAAGTTTTTCGTTACTTTTTTCGTTTATTCGTAACGTTTTCCCCACGTTTTACGCACATTTTCCAAGTTTTGGCATACGTTTTCTCTACATTTTCATTCGCTTTCATACGTTTTCGCACGTTTTGTACGTTTTTATACGTGGTATGTGCTTAATTACACATACCTTTTACCTTTAAAAACGAGCTGAAATAACCAAAAACGGACTTAAAATGCCAAATATATGCTTGTTTTGCTAATTGTATTATGCAGGAACGGATATCTAAGAAAAGGACGAAAAACAAAGCCAAAACGACAAAACCGGACTCGGAATGGAAAAGACTGTGAAAGACAAAGCCAAATCGAAGCCGGAAAGTCAATCAAGTCAAAAAGTCAACAGAAAAGTCAACTGGTCAAAGTCAAAGTCAACCCAAGTCAACCCCGAGGCCAAAGTCAAAGAAATATAAGTTTAGGGACTGAAATTGTAAATCCCTAAACTTATACTTATAAGAAGAAAAGAGAAAATGAAAGGCAAGGGTGCAAACTGCCAATGTGCCAAAGTGTAGTACAAGGGGCAAAACTGCCAACTCCCATATCTTGTATACACCAAGGACGAATCCTGCAAAGAGTTATATAACTCTTGGGGACTTGTTTTGCCAAGTCCCCAAAAGTTATATAACCACAAGGACGAATTGTGCAAACACCAAAGACACCTTCAAGGACCATTTGTGCCAAACTCTCAAACCTACACTCTGTCTCTCTCAACCCACTTTTCCCGCCTATTTTGAACACAACACAACTCACGGGTTCACCCTCACTTCTTTTACCCTGCAACCCTTCAACCCCATGGACAAACTTATCCCCCCTCCTCCACTTAAACCCATGCCAAGTTGGCAATCCCACAAATCCCCAAGGCATAAAGGACGGTTTAGATGATTTTTTGGTGTTGCTCTCACAAACTAACACAACAAACACAAGCCTCAGTTATAAAAGAAGAGGAAGACAGAAGAAATGAGTTAGTTTTTTTTAGTTGTTTTTTGTTTTAAAATTTCACTTTGTAATTTCTCGTTTTTAAGCAATTATCTTTCAAGTTTTAGCAAAAAGCTTTAAAGCACTTGTACTCTTCTCTTTCATCTTGTACTTCATAATTCTAGCTATATCAATTCAGTTTACAAGTATTTGTGTCTTTTGTTTTCAATTCTAAGTCAATTTTACTTCAATAAGCTCTTAATAAGCTCTTTTGAGCTTATTCATGTTCATAAGCTCAAACTCATTTAAAAATCTGTTTTAATCATTCATTTACTCATTTACAATCATTTCACATCAAATCATGTCCATTTGAGTTCATTTGATTCAAATTTGAAAGTTCAAGAAGTAAATAAGCTAAAATCTAGCTTATTGAGGTTTAGAGGCAAGGTGCCACTTAGGTGCTTAATTTGAGGTCACTCACTCTACAAGAGTGACTTCTAGTGCTGAGACTCCAATAATTTCAGGTTATAATTCCTAAAGTTTCAATTTAGCTTAAATTTAGCTCTTTCATTTGCTTATTTCTAATAATTCTTGCTTAATTCTTTGTAAAACATGTTGTTAAGGCTTTTTAGTTAGCTGTTTTAAGTGTTTAGTAGAATAAATTTGAGTGATATCATTTTCTCATAAAATTCTGTCATTTAGTAGAATAAGCTAGTAGAGTAACTAGCTTATTTTCACTAATAAGCTGTAGGATTTATAGCTTAAATAGCTTAAGTAGGTCAAACTAAATAGAAGTAGATAAAATGTTTAAGTTGTTTTAGCTTTTATATAGATTTTAAAGTCAATCTACTTTTGACAGAATTCATTAAGGAGTGTTTGGTATAAGCTGTAGTTGACTCTTAAAGTCAACTACACTATGTCAAAACTTTTCATTTAGCTGAGCTAGGACATAAAACAAGGTTTTAAACAATTTTTAGAAGTTAGCTTGTAGAATTCCACAATTTAGAGTGTAAAAACTTGTATTTGCACCAGGGCAGTTTTGAGAGTTAAGTGTTTTTAGTTTTAAAGAAATTCATGGCAACCTAGAGGTCACTTTGTGTTAGTGTACACTTATTTACATGTAATGAGTTTGTTAGAGAGTTCTAAAGTGAAAACTAAGCCTGCACTTAAGATTTTTTGGTCAATTGCATCAGCAACAACAGTTAATACTGTTGTTGCTGTTCAATTTTCTAGTCCCTTTTTAGCATTAGTGATTAGGAGTTAGGATTTGGAATTTAGTAAGTCAAAAGTATTCCATTAGTTACACAAAATTCATCATTTAGATTTTAATTTTAAGCTTCTTAGCCTAGCTTATTTTTGCCTAAAAAGTAGTATAGCAGCATTTAGTTTTCTAGCCTATTTTCTACTTTGATTTTCATTTTTAGTTGTAATTTTGAAAAACCTTTTATCTAGGTTGATTCAAGATCAATAGCATAGCTTATTTCCAAATTTTCAGCTGTTAGGGTTTAGTTTTAAGCTTTTTAGCTTATTAAGAAAAGCTTATCTCAGTTTTAAGTTAAAACTTGCACTTTTTAAGTTCAATTCTCTTGTTATTTTTGTTAAAGCTTAGCTAATTTTTTCTTAGATATCCTTAGTACACAACCTGAGCTACATTTAGCTTCTTTTGTTTCTTATTTTCATCAAGTAATAAGCTTGGAATAAGCCAAAATCCAAAAAAGCTCCTTAATCCCTACTTTCTGTGACAGAACCTAAACAGCTTATTTTCCAGCTTATCTAGTTGATAAAAGTAGGAAGTGCTTTTATTAAAGTTGTAGAGTTTAAGCTCCTTAATAAGTTTGTAGTTTTAAGTTTTTGCTAATTCTCAATTTTCAATAAGCCAAAAATAAGCTAGAATCGTAGGGTCTATTTTGTAACATTTCAATAGTTGAAGGGCACCCGTTTTCATTGTAGTGTAAATTCTAGATGGGGTACCCGTTTGCACTATGGTTGTTAAATTTCACAACGTTTACCGCTCTACCCTTTTAGTTCATTTCTTAACATTTCTACCTTGGTTACATCTTAAACTTTCCTTTTCTCCACTCTTTCCGAAAAATAAAAAAAAGGGGAAAGACACTTGGCCCGGGTGAGCAAGACTCGAACCCGGGAGCAAGCGATACATCCCCCTTTATACCAACCACCTGGGGCCCTTGGGTTTTTTCGTTAAAGACTCAGGGACATTAATCTTATACCTTTTTGAGTTCATAAGCTATAAGTGTATAAGCTTTTTTCGGTGGCTTATTTGTGAGCTTATTTGTGATTCTTATTTTTGTAGGATTCTTATAAAGTTAGTATTTTTTGTAACTTTTTAGAATTTTAGTATTCAATTAATATTTTTATAATTTATTTCGTTAAAAGTTTGTTCTAATTCAATAAATATACAAAAATATCCAAAAAAATATTTTGCTTTTTTAGAAAATTTTCTTTTATAATCTAGGTTTGTAGGAAAAATATAAAATTTTAGTTAGGATCATTTTTACAACGTTTTTGTCTTTTAAAGAACGGTCGGGTGGGTTTTTTGTCTTGGACCGTTTTTGGGTCAAAACCACGAAAACTCGAGTTTTCGGTCTAGTCTTTTTCATTCTTCGTTATTTGTCCCGTAGAGTAGTTTAGAAGTGAAAATTTCTTCGTAGGGTTATTTTTAAAGGTTTTAGGTTTTTCCCCCTTTGTTCGGGATTCGTGCTTTCGTTTTTTAGCTTAAATTCATAATTTTTAGGTTTTTCTTAAACGTTTTTATTCGTTATTGTTTAATTTGACTTTTTCACTCTCCCAAATCAATTCCTTCATTCAAACTCAAATCTTCGACTGTATCGATTTTCCATTCCAGCCTCGTTGGGGATAAACGACCCGGGACACTCTATTATACTTCTCGGTATCATGATTGTTGATTTTTATACACTTAGAGATATATTTTATATTTTATTGTATTATTTATATATTACAGTTGGAATTATATTCAACCAATCAATTTTTGGCGCCGTTGCCGGGGAGGCTGTGAAGCCGATTATCGTTACGTTTGATCAATTGTGTTTGAAACTGTGAATATTTTCTTTTATTATAAAAATATAAAAAGTACAAAAATATTTTTCATTTCTTTTAGTATAATTATCAGATAAAAACCAAAGAAAAAACCAAAAATATAAAAACATTGTCCATAAAAAAAAAAAATTCACAATGGTAAAATGCCAAATCATAATATTCTCAACTGAGGTATTATCTAATAATTTCCGGTGGAATTGTTGGTTCCAAACTCGTAAAAGAAGATTATAAAACATGCCTTTTGTGTCACTTGCGGAAGGACGGCTCACCTTGAAAACTTAAACAAAAACTATAAAGTGGGTTATAAGGAGGGTTGTTCTAGGAATATACGACCCGAAAGGGAGAAATAAGTTCGCGATATTCCTACTCCTCCGCTACCTGTGCGTTTATCTTTTGAGAGCTACGTGAGCTTGCTGATCTATCAGGTTATTTATTGTGGTATTTTTGTTTATATTTTGTATTTCTTTATTTTTTATTATTTTTAATATTTTTTTTAAGTTGTCTTATCTTTTATTTTTTTTTTGTTAAGTTGTCCTAATCATTTGTCCGCTTTAAAATAAATTGTGAATTAATGGAAAAAAAACCAAAAATAATCTTCGTTTTCTTCGTATCATTTAATTCTTTTCTTATCCTCTTCATGTTTAATTCTTATGACGTCATTTGATATCGTATCGAATCCAATTTACGCGATTAAAGAATGCTGTCTTGTGGAAGTCTGTACACTTCAAACAGTGGTTGTTCGAAAGGAAGTCTTGAAGACAAGATTCTTGTTCTAAACCCCCTCGAAATTGTTGTAAGGTGTGCAAAGGTGGAAAACCCGGTTTGAATGTCCGTATTGTCAGGAGTGTGCTCTTTACGAAAGCGAATTTATGGAAGGTTTTGCTTACAAACTATGTGAAAAATGATTTTCAAAAGATTTCCAAGACCAACTTCCGGTCTTCCGACGACAATACCAACGTTGTTAATGCTCCGCGAGAGCCACTCATTGTTAGTAAATCAGGACCCCGGTGTGCAAACTCCTCTCCCAGTCCTCTACACATTGGACCATTGTTGTACGAGTGCTCGGGGTGAGGGTTAGATTGGAATCTTTTTGTCGACAATGCTCGTGTAAAAGTCTTTGTGGGAAGGTTGCTCATTACGGTTTTAATTGTCCTCCGAGAGTTCGATTATCTCTAATCCGGAACCATGCAAAAATCAAACCTATTAGTGAAGCCTACAAAAACTTGCAAAGTTTGCTACCAAACAATGTCTTCTTGCATTGGCCAAAGATGTGGTTGTAATGAATACAATGGAGTATGTTTTTATTGTAAAGTTGGAAATGAAACACAAATCGATGTTTCAATTCCGTACTCTTCTAACGATTCTCCAAGTGTTGCAAACCATCCTCCACAACCAAAAATAGTGCCTACTCTGTGAGTTATGTGGGATCGACTTCGTTACGGTTTACGATTGTCAACCTCAGGTCCCGTTTGTCTACACTCAGGACATGTGTTTCATCAAAAACTTTGATTATTTCCACAAAATTCACCGAGTTTTCCACAACAATATCTTTGTTGTGAAAATTTGACGGGGGTCTCATGAAGCCTTCCAATGTCAACCAATGAATGAAAGATATTATCATGAGCAAATTCTTGCTTATGATACCAAATTCTTTTGGTTTTGACCAAATTTCAACCCCCGCTCAATATTACCTGTAATCATCCAATCTTAACTTTCAAAATTGAGCTTCTCAATTCTCAAAATAGACTTATGGAACAGATGAAAACCTTACGAGATTTGTTTGATCCAAGTTATACAAAGAGTATACAAAAGAAGGAAGAAGAAAAGCGAATCGCGGAAGAACAAGCGGCTAAAGATCGATCTTGGAAGATTCCCATTTGCTACGATGATGACGAAGACAATACCATTGCAATCACACCCGTTTTACCAATCGAGGAACCCGATAACTCTCTAAGTATGGGGGACGAGCATCTTGACACTATTCCGGAAACGGAATCGGACGAATTCATAAAGTCTAGTGTTGAGGACCTTGTCCCAATCCCAAGTGAGTCCGAGGGTACTCCCGACAAAATGTGTGATGTGCCTCTTTGTGAAAATACCACCTCTCTTAAAGCTTTCAAAGAACATTCTGAGACTATCATCAATTCCAACGATGATAATTCTTCAAGTGATGACGATTCTTCCTACGGTGAGGATATCGATTATATCGATGCATCATCTCCCGATGTTGAGATCGTAAGCTTAGAGGTGGTGGAGATTGTTGATCCGGAAGTTGGAAGGATTGATGATGACATTCTTTTAACAATCAAAGACGATATCCTTCGTGAAAAATTGTTGAATGTCAATCTTCTTATTGCTAAGATCGATTCATTAAGAGATAATCCTACTCCATCTTCCGAAGTTGTGATCAAGTCTACCTCCACATTTCCTAATCTTTTCTTGGAGGAGACTAACACCTTTGATAATTCTTTTCCCGAATCTGAAACTTTCCGCTTTAATCTAGAAGAGATTAGTAGTGGCAGTCCCACTACTCATTCTGAGTTATCTCTTCCTGATTATAAAGCTTTCTACATTGATAACGATCATTTTAAAGAAAAGAGTAGTGGCAGTACCACTACTCATGTTGATTTTTCTCGATATGACTCGTTTATCTTTGATCTTTCGAATGATCAGTTTCCTCCTGCCGATAGGAGTGACCTTTATCATGAGGAGTTCGCCGATGAACTCACTCACATCATGTCTCTTCCGAATCTTGAGAACATTTCCTATTTCAAATTTAAGATTGAGCCCGATCCGTGGGAGATTGACTCCATAGACGCCCGGATTCAAGCGAATGTTGTCTACGACTAATTGTTAATGTACCATTAATGAGGATGCCCAATCTCCTCTCTTCGCTTATGTTGTATGGATTCTTTCTTTGCCTTTTCTCACGTATCCCGTTGTCCCTCCATATCTTCTCTCCACCGGGAATGAAGATACCATTTTTGATCCCGGCATCTCAATTTATCATTCTTTTATGCCGGATGTGTCTCATCGGAATGGAACTTTCATAAAGTTTAAAGCACTACTTCGGAGGGGACGTACCACAATTGGTAGTCCCAGATCTCCACACATTCCCCAATGTCCAATAAATTCAGGTGACGGGTCAAGCATAGCGACCTTAAACAAGCGCTTCGTGGGAGGCACCCCATGCTTATCGTAGTATTATGTAGAAATGAATAAGTGTTTTCTTGTTGTGTGGAGGCTCGCCTCTTCCATTACCCGTGTTTCGTGTTTGTGTTGTTAATTGTCCAGGATTGCCCGGATTGTGAAGAACTCTCGTGCTTGTATTTTTATCAAGAGTTTCACATCCTCAGCTTCATTTTGGGAATCCAGTATCCAAATCTAATCGACTAACGTTTTATCTTTTGGCACACTTAATAAACGGCCTTAGATTTACGTAGGTGCCCCTTTCAAAACATCGAGGACGATGTTTAGTTCTAGTATGGGGGGGATCTTCGATTTGATTTTGCCTGCAGCCGTTGTTGTCACGTAATTCCGTTTTTACCACCAAATTTTTGCAAAAAAAATGAAAAAATTTAAAAATTTTCAAAAATAAAATAAGTGTTTTGTCACAGTTTTGACTTTCCTAATGGGTAGAATGAGAATAATTTTTGACTCGATCGGGCGTGTTGAGCCCTAGCTAGTTCCTCAACTGTAGGCTAAGCTTTCATAAGGTGAAGAACAAGAAGTGATAGAGTTAAATATAAGTTTATGTGCTAAGCAAGATTCTTCTAAAACTTATATGAGTAACTTGTGGCTTTTTCTCCCATTAGCTTTTAATCCGCCTAATCATACGTGCTCATTTCAATTCAACTAAGTCAATCGATGTTTTTAGAAAAAGCTTCAAATTTGTAACTTGATTCTTTAAAGCGAGATTTTTCTGTTCTTAGTAATTTGAAAGTTAAAATGCCAAAGAAGCATGAATGAAATATGAATGCAAAAATGCATGAATATTGAAATTATGCCAATGAAGCATACATTTGAGTATATGGAGCAAGTAAAAAGATGTGTCGTGATATCCCACTCCGCTAACCACGAAGTGGGGGTTCAAACTAAGACGTCTTTACTTCTAGGGATTTGGTGTGTTGTGATATCTCACCAGGAAGCGAGGTCTAGGTGAGGGTTCAAACTAAGACACCTATCCTTAGCCATATTAGGAAGAAGGTGTTGATGTGATTTCCCACTACGCTAGCAACGGGGTGGGTTTTCAAACTAAGAACACCGGTCGTTGGTTGTGATATCCTACCAAGGAGCGAAGCCTAGGTAGGTGTTCAAACTAAGCAACGCATTCCTAATTTAAAGAACTTATGATTATAATAATGAAGATGTTGCAAAAAGTTCTACAGTTAAAATTTCGTTCTTTAAAATCAAGTTACAAGGTCCTAATAAATTGTTGCTTTGAGTCGTGATTCATCTTGAATTACGACTATGGAAATAAGTTGATCTATGGTTGAGTTGAAATGAGTACACACATTTAAATCATATATCCATGTTGGGAGTTTAAAAGTTCGCAAGTCATAAGTATGAGTGCTTAACATTTAGACTTATATTGACAAATGATCTTGTTTAATTGCTTGGTTTGGATCTAGTGAAAAATCGGGGACGATGAATTTATCCGTCAGGACATCTATAGATTATTCTATGGACGCTTCTCATTCTATGATCCCAATGTTGATAAAATAAAGGAAGTCAAACAGGTAGTTAAGAAAAGAAAAAGAAAAAGAAAAATCCAAAATATTAGAGATAGTTAGTGTACATATCAAAAATGGTGAAAACGGGACTCGTCGAAGCTATTGATTTCTTGTAGTTTCCTTAGGCTGCACACTTGCTACTTTTCCAAGGTAATTAGTCGAGGGTAGTTCAAGATTCTAGTTTCTTGAGTGTTTAACTTCATACATAGCGGAGGAACACTGCAAACCTTAGTATGGGGGATTTTGGTATGTGCTTAATTACACATACCATTTTTCCATTAAACGGACTAAACACTAAAAACATACCAAAAATACATTGTATTTGTAAGTTTGCATTTGAATTATGCACGGAAACAACGGATATTCAAGGAATAAGGAGCAAAAGAAGCCCCAAAACAAACAAATTCCAAGTCACCGATGGAAAGGACCAAGTCAAGTCAAAGCCTAAAGCCATCCGCATAAAGAAAATACAACTTGAAGGGCTAAAACTGCCAAAGCCTAAAGTTGTATTACAAAAGATTAAAAAGACAAGGGCCAAAACTGCCAACCGGGTAGATATTGCATTTAAGTTATACAACTTCAGGGAACCAAACTGCCTACTCCCCCAAAAAAGTCTTCTTTTCGCTCCGCCCCAAAACCCAGTTACAACCTGAGGTATGTCGCCCCCAATACCATCCTCCTCTGCAAAACCACTTCCTCTCCCTAGCCAAAATCAATTCATCCACCCTACTACCCCCCCCCCCAGTTGTATAAAAGCCCATGTGGCAAATCCCTCACCTTTTCCCAAGTTATCTTCAAATGGCGAAGATTGACTCCAAAGAAGCACAAATGAAATCAAAGGCTGGGATTTGCTTTGGATTCACCTCACACAACAAGCACACTTCGTTTTATCTCTCCAAAGAAGCACAAGCTGAAAAGTCTAAGACTTCGGCTATAAATAGAGATTTTTGTAAGCCTTTGAGGCACGAAGTCTAAGTTTAATCACTAGTTTTTAGTTTTAATAACTTAGCTTTAATTTCAGTTATTTACATACAGCTTATATTCAACTGCTTTGTAACACTTTCAAATAATGGCAAGTTTCGAAGTTTTTAAATCAATTCCATTGTTAAATTTCTTAATCATATGTTTTGTGTTTCAAAGAGTTTTTTCCTCATAACGCTTGTTTTTATAAAGCTAGGCTTAATCAATGTAAATCTAAAAGTTAAGTAGAAAAGATAAAATCATACCAATCCATACTCCAAATTTACACAGCTTACTTGTATGGATATAGCGCAGTTCTGGATGGCTGTATGGACCTCTTTACTAACTTGTTTTCTACAAGCTTAGTAGCTTGTAGAATGTTTGATTTAGCCCTGTTTGAGCTAGGGTGTTGGTAAGTCTCTCTTTTTCTTACTTTACTTAATTATTGCAGAACTGATTAGTTCATTTGTTAACACTGTTAGTTTAAGTTAATACTGCTTAGACCAAAATTCAATGCTTATTTAAGTGCTTTAATATGATTAATATTTGCTTAACACAAGTGTTTGTACCTTTGTTATTTTGATAATCTGTTTTAATTAGTTTGAAAAGAAAAATGAATTTAAAGGCTATTATCCCAACTAACAGTACTAACCTGTAAGTTAGTACTCGCTAGTTCATTTTAGAACATACTAACTCAACAACTAGCAGTACTGAACTTAAAGTTAGTACTAGGAAGTTTATTTTAGTTAATACTAGTAGTTCATTTTAGCTTATCCCTTATTATCTCAGCTTTTTAAAGATTTTCTAAGCTTTAAAGATATTAACCATTTTTTTCCTTTACTTTCTTTAGGGTAAGCTCATATTAAGCCTATTTCCCTTTTCAAGTTAATTTTCAAGTGTACATCAGTTTTAGTTTTCTAGCTTATTTATCATTATAACTATTCTGGTTGCTGTAATCTTATGCCTAAATGCTTAATAGGGTAGTATAATTATCTGTTTTAGCTTGTTTGCCTAATTTCTTGATTCATAGTGTTTGTTTACGCTAGCAGTACTAACTTAGACAACAACAGTACTAACATATAACTTAGCAGTACTAACTTCAAAGTAGTACTGGTAGTAAGTACGGTAGAACTCTTTTAGTAATGTCGAGCTTATCTTAATAATTTAGCTTAAATTGCTTTTTTGTATTTGGCTTACTTAGAGTTGTTTTAGCCTTTTTTTTTAGTTATCTTAAGTATTTGAGCTTATTTTTTAGCCTTAGTGTAAAAAGTTTTACGTGTTTTTTTTTGCCTTGCTATCTTTGATTCTTGTTCCAGCTTATGTTTTTTTGTTTAAATTTTTTTATGTGCTTTTGCTTAGTTTTATCAAGTTTTTAGTGTCAAATCTTTCTTGTCATATCAAACACAAATCAAAAAATCGGTCTTGCGATTGTTCCATTTCACAGCCTCGTTGGGACAAGTAACGACCCGGGAACACACTACTCTGCTACTATGGTTTCTTTGATTTTGTGGGTCCAGATACTTGTTATATATTTATATATGTTTATGTTTATTGATACATAAAAAGGGTAAGAACACGCGAGTCATTTGCCCTAGCGATGTATGCCTTTTGGTTATGTAAAGCCTCCGGGCACGTTCCAAAGGTGCGATGATGCCATTTTCTACGACGGACAAAAAAGACTGAGGAAACAATGGAGGTCTTTATGGACGATTTCTCGGTCTTCGAGGATTCTTTCTCATCATGCCTCTCCCATTTAGACAAAATGGTAAAACGGTGCGAAGACACTAATTTAGTTCTAAATTGGGAGAAATGCCATTTTATGGTAAAAGAAGGCATTGTTCTAGGACATAAGATTTCAAAGTCCGGGATTGAGGTCGATAAAGCTAAAGTTGATGTTATATCTAAACTCCCTCATCCGACTTCCGTTAAAGGCATTCGAAGTTTTTTAGGTCACGCCGGGTTCTATCGTCGATTTATTTAAGATTTTTCTAAAATCGCCCGGCCGATGACCCATCTTCTTGAAAAAGATACCCCTTTCATCTTCTCGAAGGAATGTATTGAAGCATTTAACATACTTAAGAAGAAGTTAACCGAAGCTCCGATATTAGTTGCCCCCGATTGGGACCTACCATTTGAAATTATGTGTGATGCTAGTGATTACGCGGTAGGTGCAGTCTTGGGGCAACGTAAGACTAAACATTTTTAGCCTATACACTATGCGAGCAAGACTATGACCGATGCTAAAGCTCATTATACTACGACGGAGAAAGAATTATTAGCCGTTGTGTATGCTTTCGAGAAATTTCGGCCTTATTTAGTCTTATTGAAGACCATAGTGTATATGGACCACTCGGCTCTCAAATATCTTCTTGCCAAGCAAGATGCTAAACCGAGATTGCTCTGGTGGATTCTCCTACCATAAGCTGTACTATCATCATTAGGATTGATAGTGCTTTCAGATGAATCATATGACATTCTGTGTGATGGAGTTGATGCAGTAGAGCCTTTAATAAACAGACTTCAAATTTTCTCTAAGGTTTTTATAGGATATCGTAAACTAAGAGTATCTAATCTTGGCTTGGTACATCATTTTTAAGGATACTAGTGGACCAGGAAAGCTGGTAAAGACATAAGAATACTTTTGATTGTTATCTTTAGTGGAGACACTGCATATTGAATCTCAAGTTGACTCAAATGTCTCTGAAAAAACCTGTCATTTATCACCTTGTGCAATTCTTATGAGTTGATTCTGTTTATGCTTTCAATATTTGGCATTGAGTTTGTATTTTCTGCATCTTTCTTAGAGTCTTCATTGCCCCATAATGTCTGGATTTGATAACTTTCCCATGTTTCTTTAGACATCATGTCATTTTGTGAAACTTTGCTAAATGGTCTTCTTGTATGCCATAAGCAAGGTGGTCCTTGCTTTCCCTTCTCTCTCTCTAGCTAAAATTTCTTCAGCAGTTTTGGGAGGTAAAACCTTTATTTGTCTATTTGTATCTGTTGAGACTTGTACTGAACCATTTCCATTTTGTATGACTTCCCATATAGGATAATCTGTATGCCCAAAGAAATGTTCCTTTTTCATGGGCAATTATCGACTTATTCACCCTTTTTTTCTGAAATGGAAGTTTAATAGTATGACAGAGTGTGAGGACTTTTGTTTATGTGTGAAACTAGTGTGGTGGTTGGGTGGTGGGAGTTATCATCATGAAATTAAATATTACTCCTTCCTTTGATAGTTGAAAGAAAGCCAACTTAGTTGGATGTTGCTGTGTAGCTGTGAAGAGAAGACAAAGACTAAAAGACAAAGTATGATCTGGTTTTTCAAAGAACATCAAACAGATCATCATTCAAGAGAAGCTAAGGACTTAAAGACATGCTTGGATACAATTCTCAAAAGCCCAAACTAAAGACAACTGAAGAAACTTGAAGTTAACAAGTGAAGTTCAAGTTTAGGGGAGGATTGTTAGGAATTTTGTATAACAGACTTAATTCTGTTAGTATTATAGTTAATTCTGCTAGTATAATAGTTAGTACTGGTAGAAGGTTTATCATAGTTAGTACTGGCAGTATTAAATAGTTAATACTGTTTATGTAATAGTTAAGTCTGCTTACGCAGAAATTAGTTAGAGTTAAAGATATGCATGAGATATCTTAGGAAAGGATATGCATTATCTTTATACGCGTTTTGTAAAGCCCATTAGGGTTTCCTTAGTCTATAAAAGGAACCCTAGGCATAGTCAGTAGATATAGTTCTACAGAAGATCATAGAGATCAAATAGTAATCATAGTTTGTAATCTGTAACCTAGGCAGATTCAAAGTTCAATATAAAAGTGTTTTGATTGTGTTCTTCTTTACATTGTTGATTAAATTCCACGTAATCAATAGTGGTTAATCATTGTTTCATCATTGTTACTTTAGATTTATCTAAGGCAACAAACCCTTTACAAGCTAACGGTTAAGATCCATTAAGCAAAGGGATCCTACAAAAACTTCCATCATTTTCTCAGAATCTGGCACCATAGTAGGACACAAGGTTGCCAATTCCTGGAATCTTCTCACATTTGCCTTGAGATCATTCCCCTTCACAGTCAGATGGTAAAATTCGTCTTCCATCTTCTGGACCTCAGTTCGGGGACAATACTTCTTTATCAAAAGCTTCTTGAATTCAACCTAGGTAATCTTGTAAGCTTCTTCTATCCTAATGGGTTGGGCAAAAGAATTCCACCAGGATAGAGCTTCTTCAGTTAAAGTACCAGTAGCAAACTTCACCTTGCAGTCTCCGGTACAGTTGTTACAGGAAAACACTGATTCAGTTCGCTTAAAACAACGGATAAGACCAACAACGCCTTTCGTACATTTGAAGTTAATAGGTTGGCAGCTCATGAATTCTTTGTAGATACATTTTCTTGCTACAGGAGCTTCTCTTGGTCTGGTGGTATTATCAGTATTTGCCATGTTAGCGGCTTGTGCTTCTAAAGCTGCGGAAACACTATCAGCAACTAGTTTTTTGATGGCAGCCTGAGTCATGGTTGGTGCTTTAGATGTTGACGTCCTTTTGGGAGGCATTCTATCAACACAAGACAACACGTAATAAGAATGATATCACAAGTCTTAAAATGCAATGCTTATTTTTGAACTTTAAGCATTTTTTAACAATAGTGATATTGAAATCATAGATACTTATTTGATATGAATTTTAATAAGCATCTAACTTATTAGTTTATTTTCTAGGGGTCACGGTAAGGTTCATAATGATGAAGACGGAGATGTAATATATGACACAGGATGAATATAAAATGGGATCACCATTATATTATATCATGAACAACTTGCCTTTGTAATGTACATAGTCAAAATTTGACAAGTGTTGTTATTTATACCACACATCC
>BQNB010032446.1:21773-42473 GCA_026074375.1 Tanacetum coccineum | reverse complement strand
TCCCTCTTCACTCGTCTCCTCTTTATTTTCTAAAAAAAGATATATATAGTTTCTTTTTGTGTGTTTACTTTTATGCAGGCAATACAGCTTAAATCTAGAAAATTATGGAGTATGCTCAAGGATAATTCTCTCACAACTACATTTCTCTATCCTCTAGGATGTACCATTTTTCCCTTAATTTTCCCAATTTTCTAGTTATCAGTTATTACATTGAGGGCAATGTTCAACTTAAGTGTGAAGGGGAGCCAAATAAGAAAAATTAATCATATCCCTCCATATTTGCCCTACAAAAATTTTTACAACTAAAATTTTCTAATATATATATATATATATATATATATGCGTTTGCTTATAAAATATGCTCTTAGTAAGGCAAATCTAACCTGATTGACAAAATAACTAGCACAAAACCAGTCCACTAAATTGTGAAAATTTAAAGACTTAGAAATATTTAGGTACCCACATTTGGTACCTAAGATAATTAATGACTTTAGCTTATTCAAGTTAAGGTTTGAATGCAATTGCAAGTGTCTCATCAGTCGTTACGGCTGTGTATTTATAATTTATCGCCTTTTCTAGAGCAATGGTTTTGGTTGAAAGTAATATTTGAGTGAGCCGGTAATTTAGTAGCTCTAGAACTTGTGCTTGATCATCATTTACTTAACCTAAGTAAAGATTTATATCATATGTTATGAGGTGAAATAAAATCTCGCAAGCTCTTGTATCTGTAGCACTCCCTATTAGTGTTATTCCGCTAAGGAAATCAAAGTTGAAAGAAAGAAATTATATGCCAAGCCTTAGTTATCGTGTGGTATATATATATATATATATATATTTATATATATATATATATATATATATATATATATAAAAGTTCCACTCGGCGCAAGAGATCAGTATATGATATCCACCCTCATTAGTATCAAGTTCCACTCCATCGGTCATGTTTATGTGTCATGCACAAGCCTATTGTACCTATCTAGATTATGTCTACCCATCTGAGTGTCTTCACAATTATAAACCCTATCTAAGTAGCTTGAATGAATTAAAAATCAAACACATTCCCTTGTGAGATGCTTTGTTATATGTTTATGCCTAAAAAGTTATCAAAACCAGTAAACACTTGTTAAAACCTAAATTTTTCTCTACGTCGCGATAAATGATCTTATTTGTCTCTCTTTAAATTGCTTGAGGGCAACCAATAGCTAAGTGTAGAGGGATTTGATAACGCCTAAATTATACATGTTTTAGTAGTGTTATTTGTATATATTTTATCATTTCTCGTGAACTTTTGATACTTAATAGCATAAATTATGTGCAGGTTCACTTAAAGTTATCCCGAGCTCAAAAGGAACAAATCTTAAGTGTTTACAAGTGATTTGAAAGTAAAATAGAAGAAAAAGAAAAGTCCAAAGCTGAAAAAGACCCAAAGTACGCCGCACTTACCCTTTGTGCGTCGCACTTCTCAGCGAGTTAAAGAATTAAAGTCAATTAAAAGAAGACTGCATTTAATCACCAAGTACGCCGCACAATAATTTAAGTTCGCCGCACTTCCTATATGAACTATGAAGAATAATTAAATGGAATTAAATACACCTCGCATTTACATCCCAAGTGCGCCGCACAATCTTTCTATTGTGCCGCACTTCGACCCAAAATCAGCCTATAAACAGAGATGAATTTTCTCTCCAAAACATATCATCCTACACACAAATCATTCTTCATATCTCTAATTCACTCCTTCAATCATTCTAAACCTCCCATCCATAAACACCACAAACAATTGAATATTGAAGATCAAACAACGAAGAACGAAGAAGGATATCATAATATTTAGTAGAATAAAGGTTGTACTACGGTTATATACTTGTCATGGGTAGAACTTTGATCCATATTCTTACCTGGACATAGTATGTTTCTTGTTTATCTATTTGCTTTTGTTATGAACTTCATAGCCATGAGAGGCTAAATCTCTCATGACTACTCGATGAAAGTTATATAATGAATAAGCGTTTGGTATAATTACGATCTTGTTAATCTAAAGCTTCTGTTTTAATCCTATCGTATTTAATCTTATCAACTTTGATTATATACTCACACCGGTATAGGTCGAAAGACCCATTGTGAGCTATATTGTTTTAAAGATTTGTCTATGATCTTTATCGTTTGTGACGAGAAATCTACTTATGTTATTTGATAAAAAAAGATCTGATATAATAGTAACTGGATTATTTGAGTGACACCTTTGATCGAGTTAACTAAACATAAGTCTTAAGTGAAACAAGTTAATTTGTGAAAACATTTTCTGACGAGAAAACACTTTTTATAAATTCAAGTACTAAGGTTGAGATCGTAACCCTTACCATTGCTTATGAATTATATGAAATTATCTGAGTAGTCATCTTTCTCATTATTGAATTCAATTCAGTTTATTTCAAATATGTTAAAGTTTATTTTTCAGCTAATTATTCGACACTACGCAAATCCATGTGGACGACCTGATCTGACCTAAAAAGTTTGTACTGGGCTATACTTTTACCCGTGTGTTTCCATCTAATAACTAGTAATCTCAGCCTTATAAATTTAAAGCTTTTAGAACACATCAGGATGCATGACAAAAACAAATTCTAGAATTTAATATACTACCGATACACTCATATAATTTTAATGTGATACCAATGTTCTAGAAAAGGCGATAAAATCATACATACACATCCGTTACGATGGAATAGACACATACGATTGCATTCGAACCTTAACTCGAACAAGCTAAAGGTAAAATTATCTTGTATATCAAAAATGGATACCCGAATTCCTATAGATCTAAAGGCGAACGTCACATTTTTTTGGGTGGAATTTTGAGGGTTTTTGTGCTTGTCATATACATTCCTATCCATAAGACGCAATTAATACTCGGTTTTTGTCAGTATAAGTCATAAAAAAAATTAAAATTTAGGTTAAAATTACCTTTTACGGTATGTTTTGATATATTACTCATCATTTTAAGGATAAAGAAAATGGCAATTGAAGGAATATTTTCTAAGGCTTAATTCTCCCTACACTTAAGTTGAACATTGTACTTAATGTTCTTAAAATTACCCATAAAATGAATAAAGGTAAAAGAAAACAAGTAAAAGAAACTAGGACTCCTATGGTTTGCTCAATAATAGGGAAGAAACATGCGATAACTGGTTAAATCGTCCTTCTAGAATCATCCTTTGAAACTTCCTAATAATTTTCAAGCTTCTTCTCATCAAATATAACTTGTAAGTCAAAGAGAAAGACAACTACACCCAACATAAAATCTACAAGATAATGGTATATACAACAAAACTTTTAGGGTTGACTCTATGAAAGCAGTAAAGATATGATGAAAGCGATGATGTAATCATAGGTTTTTGTAGGTTTATAAGAAAGTTACAAATTTTGGATGTTGTACAAATTATTTTTTAAAAATAATAGAAAATTTTCGAATTTTCACATGTCTAGAGACGTGACGCCGTCAGGAGTAAATCCTGATGCCGTGTCCACACACTGTGAAAATTTCACTTTCGTTTTTCTTGAAAAATTTCATGCACGCAATTCTATTAGTTATTTCCTGCATAAAACCTGAGATTAATCACTACAATCATATGACTCGAAACTGACGCGAATTAACCTAAACAATTTATTTTATATGTTTGAATTGGTTCTTCTAAACCGAATAATTTCCCCCTACACTAATTTTATTCAAAATACATTTGATTGTTAATAAGACAAAATTAAAAACAAAACAAAGCATGATTATAAATAATTCAAACATAAAGGAATAAATGAGAAGAATTAAAACACAAGACACTCCTAAATGCGAGAAAATAAATATTGGGTTGCCTCCCAAAAAGCAATTTTCTTTATTATTGAGTCTTGTAGCTAGACTCGAAGTCACACGTCCTTATGTGACTTCTCCTTTATTTCTCATACACTTCATATTCATCAAACTTCAAATGGCTTCGGACACACTTTCGTCATACTTGTATTCGAATCCTAAATTTAAGCTTTTCGAGTAACGGGTCTTCTTACCGTTATCATCATCACTCTATATGACAAAAGGCGGTATGCAATCGGACTTTATGTCTGTAAAATTTATGTCTTTGAACATTTCCATTTTGTGAGGCATTTTAAACACGATCTTTTCTTTACCTTTTTCAAAAAAGACCATCCCTTCTTCGATATCGTATACGAGCCCGGTTGTTTTCACAAATAGTTTTCCGAAAACCACTAATCCTAGTTAATGATCTATGACACTAGTAGTATCTTCAAGTTCCACGAAATCACATTCGTAAGTGAAGTTGCCAATAAAAACTTTTAACCCCCTAACTCTCCCCATAAAATTTCAAATTTTCTTAGGGTTTGATGGTTTCCTTATTGATTCTAACCTATTACTCATGATCAAGTTATAGTGGAGCGTAGACATTATGTTGATTGGTGATTCGATATCTAGATAGGCTTGCTTTTTATCAAAGTGACCAATCATGCAAGAAAATTTCACGTTATTTAAGTTCCCATTCCTAATCTTAGCTTTTACCCATGAGGGTCGAGATTTTTTAAGCTCTATTCGTGATATCTTAATTCTTCCATTATGGGGAATGTGTTAAAATATTCTGGGTCGTCTTCCTCTTCTTCTTCGGTCTCTTCCTCTAGCTCCTTTTCACTTTCCTCTCCAACTTCCTTTTTTCTTCAACAGTCCTTTTATGATCATTTCATTCGGCTTCACTGTGCTTCACGCTTCCTTCTCCCTTAGCTTCACTTTCTTTGCTTAGAATGATAATTGAATTGATGAAATGAACGCATTTTATGGTTGAGTGATTCTTGTTTAGTTCCTCTAAGGACCCTCGAGACAAATATTTTGGGGAGAGTAACTTTAATGGAATTTTGATACCTTTGCTTCAGAGTTATTCTTTCTCGATGTGGTCAGTGGAGGCGAGATTCATGTGAGCCATGGAGTGTCTTGTAGTGTCAGGAGTAGGTGTGTCATCAATCTTTTCAAAAACGGCCTTCCATAGATTATTAATTTTGCCGATCATATCATCTTGTTGTTGTTCAAGTCGAGTGTCTTGTAGTGTCAGGAGTAGGTGTGTCATCAATCTTTTCAAAAACGGCCTTCCATAGATTATTAATTTTGCCGATCATATCATCTTGTTGTTGTTCAAGTCGAGTTCCAAGTCTAGAAAGTCTCCTCTCTTGATGAGAGTCAAAATTTCTCAATGCTTTCTCAAGCTTTGTTTTGTAACTAGAGGAAAAGGTGTACAACAAGCCAGTTTATGGACTTGTGAAGGTTTGAGACCGTGCCTAATTGAAGTTTGGCTTATCCTTTCAAGCATTGGTGGCTTCGTTGAAGTTTCTTAGTCCTAGGTTCGTAGTTAACTACTTACCTCCCACTTCGTCAGTATGCGAGGACGCATACTCAACAAAAGCTTGCTCTGGATATTCCAAACAATATTGAGTGTCGTGGGGACCACTACAGATCTCACATGATGAAGAGATTTTATTCACTTAAATAGGTTGTTTACGAGCAAGATGAAATTCCATCAAGTGTTGGACTTGATTTTCGAGCTCAATGAGACGACGGTCGGATGTACTCGGGACATCTTAAGGTAAAGAGATTGCCTTGACCGGTTTAGCAAAGTCCCTTGGTTCATTCCAACTGCCATTGTTATGGAGGGCTAGGTCCTCTAATAATTCCCAAGATTCTTTGGCATTTCTTTCATGATGCTTACCACCGGCCGATTGATCGATGGTTCATCTTCTGGCGGGATTGACATGGTCATAATAGAGTTAGACCTAGGGCCAAAGATCGATGCCATGATGAGGGACTTTTTGGATTAAGTCCTTGAAACGAGTCCATGCTTCAGAAAGAGACTCTCCTTGATGTTGTTGGAACATCAGGATGTCGTTACGGAGTTTTGCAGTCCTTCCTAGTGGAAAGAATTAAGCAAGGAAACGAGTAGTTAGATCCTCCCAGGTGGAGATGGATCTTGCTGGAAGACGTTCAAGCCAATTCCTAGCTTCATCGCGAAAGGAAGATTGAAATAAATGCAGGCGCATTCTTTTCCTATTTGCAACATCAAGGTCGAGTGAGTCTATAAGTTTTATGAAATCCTTGAGATGTTAGTTTGGATTCTCGGTCCGAAGTCAGTGGAATGAGCATCTGTTTTGCAACAACTGGATAGTGTCGGATCATAGAGGCACCACATTGTTACCTTCGGGGAGCTCAATGGTGTTCCTATAGCCCTCGTGGCTAGGTTTGGAGTAATCTCCAAGAGTACGGATCGGATTTTCGTCTCCCATAGAGGTCAACGAAAATAATTTACGAAATAAAACAAAAGATAGACTACGAGAAAGCTAAAATACTAAAAATAAAATCTCACTTGAAAGGATTCAGGAGAGTAGACCTAAGCTAAACAAAATTTGAAACCTAACTATTCCCCACGCAGTAGCGCCAAAAACTTGATGCGGGTCTTGTAAACTCACAAAGAGTTTTACAACTCCCTAGGCAGTGCACCTAATCGTTGTAGTGTAGTATAGGCAACACTTGGGGGTTGTTATCGTTCTCTAGGTGAATAGGTTGGGAAGGCTCGAACATAATCTAAAAAAGGTCTACGAGGTTGAGAGAAGATTCTTTTTGTATTTTATTTTATAGAAAGTAGGTAAAATTATGGTTTGAGAGATTTGGTCTGGTTTTAACTAATTAAACTAATTAATAAATCTAAACTACTATGGTGGTAACTTATATGGTATGAGCGTATTTACTTAATCATACATTACTCCTGAGTTTGCTTCTCCTAATCGTGTTGCTTTGGCACACTTTTGAGGATCTATGTAAGTATCTCTAAGTCATGAACGAATTACATGAACCCGTCGTCTATGTAATATTCCGTTAAGGCAACACATACGTATGGAAGTATAAAGACTATTACAAGGCCCCCAAGAGTATATTACATGCAATTAGAATACCTTAAGAGGGATCAAGCATATTAGGGGTAAGGTAGTATGAAGACTGTTACCGATGATATTCTTTCTACACACTCGCGTTTCCCTAGAAACCTATGCCAATTTAATATCTTATGGCTAGTTTTCTAAAGCCTAATGCGCACATCCATCACAAGAAGCAACATAATAAGGATCTACAAACTATGTTTCATGAAATCATAAGTAAATACTAATAGATCAAGCCTTACATGGCAAATAAAGAAGAAGAACAAGAATCAATCACAAAACACATAGACAAATTATGTGATAAAGGATAAATGAACTTCACTTGATTAGATCATGTAGTTAAGGCTATAACAAAAGGGTTTTGACACCCTAA
Organism: Tanacetum coccineum; assembly: GCA_026074375.1. NCBI lineage: Eukaryota > Viridiplantae > Streptophyta > Magnoliopsida > Asterales > Asteraceae > Tanacetum > Tanacetum coccineum. Next base: position 35,125 of record BQNB010032446.1, on the reverse strand, counting down.
AAATGAGCCTAAAGGTTGCTAAAATCGTCTTCCCAAACTAGGGTTCGTCTCCCAAAAGTTATACTAAAAGTTACACACTAAACCCTAAAATCAGATTTGTATATATAGAAAAAGAGGCATGACTGCGTCGCTTTATGTTTCTGACGCCGTCGCCCTGTATAATCTTCTAGGGTTTCTTAAAGTTGGCTATGTTCTGACGTCGCCTGAAAATCCTTGACGCCGTCTCTTGAATGATCCTGATGCCGTCGCTTTATGTTTGCGACGTTGTCTTCAGCCACTGTTTGGAATTTCTTCAAGATAGTTGGTGTAGAGTCGTGGTCTTGTTTGTTTTTTCTCTAATTGAGCCCATGTCACGTGTATTTCCTCTAAAAGTTATCCAAGTGTTAAAAATACAAAAACAAACAACTAAGCACATAATCTGGGCATATTTACATGATTAAAGGGGTTAAATGACTCCGAAAAAGTGTATAAAATGACACCTCATCATCAATTTACATGTAACTAACCCATACCTAATCAGTGTCACTAAAAGTTATCCAAAGATCACATGTTCAGTTGATTAATGCTAATGAGAGTTGGGTAATACATGTCAATAATCAAATTTTCTCCCACTAACTCCTTACCGAATTATCTAATCCCAATTATTCTGAAAACCAGTAATTAGTTTACCCAAACATAGCAAACTACAAATTGCCACATTAATACAGTCAAATATACGGCACTTCAGGCGCGTAGTCACACTGGTCAGTTATTAGTGTTAGGAAAAAAGCTAATATTTATTCAGTTTAGATATTGATAATAGGGTCGATTTCACAATATTTATGGGAGGGATCACCATTGTTTTTCATATTATGCTCATAGAGAGGGGCAGTTAAGGTAATACAGGAGATGCAGTTGATAGAGTTCTAAACCAACTTTCGACTAAGATAGATGAAATGAGGAGTCTCATTATCAGATCTTTAAGTTTGCTTTGAGGAACTCTCCACTTTATAAAGGTATAGACCTGAGAGCTCCTGTAAAATACACTCAGGGTTTCAGTGATGCTGATATCACTGAGATATGCCAGTGTGCTTGCAAGTACGCCATTCCCAAGAACCTAGAGAGAGTAATTACACTTCACATGTTCTGATAATAATCAAGCTTACAATATAAACCGTAGTTACATCTTCTCTATTTCTAGTAATAAAGGTTCCTAGTTATTATGTATAGATATGTTATACTTAATGATGCTTTTTTCTATAGCAAGTTCGACATTGTCTGTTGAGTTTGTAGAAAATATTTAGTGGTTGAAATGTGCCTAATAATATGACTGGTATGTGCTTAAATACACATACCTTTTACCTATTAAAACGAGCTAAAAAGTCCAATAATGACTAATAAATACAGAAAAATGCATTGTATTTGCTTGTTTTGTGAATTGTGTCTTGCAGGTGCGGATATTCAATAAAAAGAACAAAAATGAGGCAAAAACAGACAAAGCCGAGCACGGGATTGGAATGAGGGCGAAAAACCAAAGCCGAAGGCGTACCCATCTTTTACGGGCCAACCCGAACCCATATTAGTGGGTCGGGTCAGCCCATTAGCCTATAAACCTAAGCCCTAAATCTATTTATATAACTAAGTCCAATCTCGACTCGCGGCCTAATAATTCCAATTCATGGCATAATTTATAACCAAGCCCAAAATCCTTGACCCAGTCAAAAACTTATAAGACAAGTCAACACCAGTTAAAACAATGTTTATCCCCTACCGCATTTCCTCCATTTTCACTATTCACCACGCAGGGTCTCTCTCGCTCACTCGCGCACTCCTAGGAATGTCTACCGTGCTTCTTAGAGGCCTGACACGTCTGCCACTAATGCCCCATTGGCGATCCCAACACATTTGATTGGAGGATGGGACGTGTAAGGCTATCAACGGTCAAGATCATTTGCTTGGAGGGTAAACAAAGATTAAAGGGCCAAGATGAGAGATGGGGGAGTGTCCTAGAGCCTAGAAGCTTCGCCTCACTCCTATATAAAGAGCCTCTCACATACAGATTAGATTATCTAGCTTAGGAGTAGGAGTAGATTAGGATAGCTTATTTTCTAGCTTATTGTTCTTATTTTAATGTAATTTCCCTTTAAATATTGTAATTTCATCTTTTCATTAATGCAAATTCAGTTTACCTAAATCCTGTCCTTTAAATTCTGTTTTACTTTTAAGCAATTAAATTTCAAAATGTGTTAGCTCATTAGCTTTTTTACCCTATAAGTTTGTCCTAAGTCAGTTTAAGCTTTCTTAGATAGCACTGTTTCATTAAAAAGTTCACTTACCTATACTTTATCATGGGTTGCTTAAATATGGATGATAAGCCAAAAAGGGATGGGCTTATTGGACTATTACTAGCTTGTTTACAACAAGCTAGAGCTTGTTGAATAAACTCCTTTGAGTATTTGATCCTTATTTAAGCTAGGATTAAGGTATTTCTACTTTTCTCTTCTTTAAACTTATTTTCTATTTTTGCTTATTATTGATAATTCAGTGCTTATTGATGGTTAATTGTGCTTATTCTATTTAGATATAGCCTATTATGTTTAGATCATAGCTTATAATAGTTTAGTTTAGATTTTTCTTGAATCTGTCCTCATTTTAGTGCAATTAGCATATTAATGTTGCTTTATGAGGATTTATAATGCTTAATGCCCGTTATGTTTTTGCTATATTTGATCTCAATTTGCTTAGTTAGTAATTTGTTTTTAATGAGTTTCAGCTTAATTCAAACTTTTGTAGTTTAAAGATAATGAAACAGATTATTAAGGGGTGTTTGGCACAAGCAGTACTAACCTTGGTTAGTACTGTTTGACTGCCTTTTGTCCTTTAAGCCATAATTGATAAGCTCAAACTTAGCTTATAAGTCAGTTTTAAAAGTAGTTTAAATTTAAAAATCTTATTTAAGGTTTAATGTATCTATGCTTAAAATATGTGGTATCCTAGTTTAATAACCAAGCTTATTTGGTTTGATTTTGATTTAGTGCTTATGGGTGGTGTTTTCTTACTTGTTTTAAGCTCAGAATGCAGTAGATTATAAGTTTGGTAAAGAGTGCATTTTTCCTTTGAGTATTTAGTCTAAAATTCTGTCTAGGTGTTTTTCATTGCAAAAAGTTCAAAATTCAATTTTCAATAGAAATTTTAAGTTTCAATCAAAAGTCTTTTTTTTAAAGTTGCTTATTTTAGTTTGTAGTTTAGCTTTTTCAAATAAAAAATAAAAAAAAATGTTTTACAAAAAGAGATGGTCACAGGGGTCGAACATGTGACCTCTCCTTTTCACACTCAACGCCTCAACACACACACTCAACACCATCTGTCCTAGGGTCTTTTTCAAGTATTTACTTACACAATTTATTTGTTATATGCATTTTAGGTTTAAGCCATTCAGCCTATTTAGCTTATTTTACCAGCTTATTTCTACTGCTTATTTCAAGTTCTTATTTTTCCTAGAATCTTCATAGTTTAAAGTACTTTTCCTAATTTTTCCAGAATTTTAATAATTAGTTTTCTATTTTTAATAATTAATTTAGATTAAATCTATTTTTAATTCATAATAAATAAAATAAAAACCAAAAAAAATATAATTCTTTTTCTGAAAATTATTTTTAGTCATTTAGGATTTATAAAAATTAAATTTGCATTTGTAGGGCTAAATTTTGATATACTTGCTTACTTAGTCGCGTTTTAGGATTCCCGTTATCATTTTTAGCTTTAATTTTTAATTGTCTTAATCGTTACTTGCGTTTGCATGTTTTTATGCGTTTTCATTAGTAGAATTAGACACCAAAACAAAATCTTTAAATATTCAAATCACGCGATAACAAACTTAACCGATTCTTAATTCGCACCTCGTCACGACTCAGGAAGGTTTTGAATTTTACTTTAGATAAAAGTAATGTTCTAGAATCCTCACAGAATACTTATTATTATACTATTATTGACTAATCCTTATACTATATATACGTATCAGGAGGAACCAGTGCTCTCTTGTAATGCAATTATATGCTTTTATGTTTATCTTAATGCTCAATGTTTATTTGCTTAACTATTGAATGCATGTCTGTTGTAAAAGCGTTTGCCTTTTTCTAGCAATTTAGATAAAATATTCCTTAGTTTATCTAAATAACACATGCTCCTAAGTGCTAAATGCTAACATGTTTTACATGATGATTGCATTTAAAATTATCACATTTTGTATGCGTCATTTTACATGACTTACGTGTTAATTGTGCAACTATACTATGTTAGTTTAATGTATGACAATTATTATTTAAATGTCATATAGTCTTACACATTAATCTTGTTAATTATTGTGTTGATGCTTGCTTAGATAAACTTGCATGCTTATATTTGTATGTCTTATACATCTATGTATATATTTTCTCACACTATAATATCTTTCTTCGCGTCCGGGTCACAAATCTAAAAAGTCAAAAGAGTCGCAAAATGGTATTAAATCTCTTAGAGTCTTCACTCACACACTCCTTTGATCATCATCTTACTTTCTTCCAAATCATTCACTCTTTCATCAAGAAAAGGTTAGATACAATCTAACGCTCCTCCAAGTAGGTTTGACAACTTAAATATTTCATCCGAAATATTCAAGTATCTTTAACTTGCGATCGCAAACGTTAAAGGTCATATCCGAAAATCCCTATTCAAACCTTTTAACAACATAAGTTAAAACGCTCTCCTTTCTCTTCGACGAAACATTCTTTCTCTTTGACGAAAACATTCTTTCTTTTGACGAAAATATTCTTTATCTTCTACGAAACATTCTTTCTTTCGACGAAAACATTCTTTCTCTTTGACGAAAATATTTTTTCTCTTCAATGAAAATATTCTTTTCTCTTAGACGAAAACATTCTTTCTCTTCGATAAAACATTTTGTCTCTTCAACAAAAACATCCTTTCTCTCTGATGAAAACATTTTTTATTATTCGACAAAAACATTATCTCTCTTCGACGAAAACACTCTTTGTCTTTCGATTACACGTCTTCCTTCTCACTCAACTACGCCTCTTCAACCATAGAGATGGCTAATCTCTTTCCTCCACTATTTCTGCTACCACCTTTAAGACAATCGTATACCTCGTCGTGTGATTGTTTTGTGAACATTCACAATGCTCAGGAAGAGCTACATAACTTTTTGAGTATAGTTTATCGTACGCTAACAACCATCCGTCTTGACATTGTCAAGCTCATCGTCTTTATCTTTGTTTGTTTTCTTCTTTATTATTAGTATTATTATTATTATTATTATTATTATTATTTTCGCTTACGAAACACACCGATGATACGTCACCATTTCCTTCGGGACAATGTCCAAAAGGAAACATCTCTATCGAAAAGGTTGCATCTAAAGATAACATCGCCGACATTCTTTCTTTACCCCTTAAGCGTGAATCGCTAAATTATCTTTATCAAGGTTTAGGAATGATGGAACACATTCCATAATCAGTTCTCTTCTTTTCTTCTAGTTTGGATTCTAGTCCGTGTTCCATTTTGTGTCGTGACAACTTAACTACTTCATCCGAAGTACTTTAAGTATTTTTAATTAGCGAAATACAAATTAAAATGTCACTCTTTTCGAAAAATTCATCAATTTCCCCAAACATCCCTCCTGTTGGTGGTCCGGCGGCCCCCAAATCTATTATGGCGGCCCCCCGATATATCTGGGACCGCCGGCAGCAGCTTGTAATACCATTCCTTTTTTTCATAACCTAACACTTTCTCTCTTCTGCAACGAGTTGACGTCTACTCCACACCCAAACCTACACCCAATGTCTCTCTATAGATCAATGGGTCATCCTCATATCCTAACACTCATAAGCATCGTTGCTTATGTTTTCAAGAGTCAAGTGAATTTCATAATGAAATGCGTTTCATTATCAAACACATTCCTTACAATCGATAGACTTGCAATCCATCACTTTACAATAAATTCCATCACATACAAAAATTGGTCCTCACTTCTCGTAAATCTTGGTATGTGTGTAATTACACATACCTTTTACTTAATAAAACAACCCTAAACGACCAAAAACGCACATAAAATGCCATATATATGCTTGTTTTTGTGTTTGTATTATGCAGGTACCGGATATTCACTAAAGGACAAAAAACAAAGCCAAAACGATAAAACCGAGTACGAGAATGTGAAGAGCGTGAAAAGGCAAAGTCAAAAAGTCAAAGTCAAAGTCAACCAAAGTCAACCCCGAAAAAGTCAAAGTCAAGACCGAAGCCGGAAACGAAGAAATACTTAATGGGCCCACCCGTACCCATCTAATGGGCCGGGTCAGCCCATTAAGGAATTATATAAAGACTTATACAAAGGAAATGGCCCAAATACCTTTTATTTTTACTCGGCCCAAATACAAACAATAGGCCCAAAAACCCTTAACTGTTAAAAGTTAACAGCCAGCCTAACGGCTGTTAGTCTTTTATTATCCCAAAAGGACCAGCCTTGCAATAGCATAATACACATTGGGGGACCATTTTTGCCAACCTACAAACTTCTTTATAAACCACAAGGACTTCACTTGCAACAACATTATACACCTTGAGGGACTAATATTGCCCAATTCCCAAACTCATACCCTGCTTATCACCAAAACAGACCAAATCCCATTCCTGCTCTTTTTTTTACTATTCACATGTCTTCTCCCTTGCAACCACAGACAAAAATGTCACACTCACCTTCACCCCATATCTTACCCCACACCACATACAACCAAATTCCACCTTGGCGATCTTAAGAGTTTCTTATTTGTTTGAGAATTGAAGACCAAATCCAATGGTTTAGATCAAGAACTTGTAAGGACAAAAATATTGAGGGGCCCAGAGATGGCTTACCGATTCCTCTCACAACAAAAGCACAAGAAACACAGGGTTAAAGACCACATAGCTTATATAAGAAAGAAGAAAGAGAAGAAAAAGTCAACTAGGAGTAGATTAGTTTAATTTTAATGTTTCTATGTTTTATTATACTTTAAAATTCTGTCATTTACTTTAAGTCTTGTAAACTTTTACTTTTTTAATGAAAATTTAAGTTTTATGCAAAATTGTCCATTTTCTTATATAACTGCTTATTTCAATTCACCTTAACTTAGTGCTTATTTCTGCCTTATTGATGCTTATCTGTTTTTACTTATGCTTATTTGATTAAGCTTTATGAAAGTCATGCTTTGTTTTAGCTTATTTTCAAGTTTTTAAGATTTAAGGGGGTGTTTGGGGTAACTGTCAAAATAGGTCAAAATGAATATATTTTGTCCTTGGGTCACTAATTGAACTTTGACACTCTGATTTAAGTCACTTTAATTAGTTTTTAAGAGTTTTTAAAGTGTAGATAATCAAAGTTAAGGTTTGTGTATCAATGGTTTGAATCTGTGCTTATAGGGTCTTCATATCAGCTTATTTGCTTAAGCTTGCTTAGATTGCTTTTTTAGTACTTATGAATGCTTTGTTTTGGTCTATATATGCAGTAGAATTGAGTTGCTTAAGTTGAAAAGTTGACCTTTGTCTTTAATAAAATTATGTCAAGTCAATTTTAGTTTTAAAAAGTCCCTATTTGATCTCAAAATTTAAATCAGTTAAAGTTTGATTTAAGGTCTAGAATTTATAGCATTAGTAGTTAGTAGTATGGTTTTAATCTTTTTCAGCTTATTTCAAGTTTTTAAGATCTTTTACTAGCTTAAAAATGGGCCTGAATTTAGTTTTTTGTCCCTTTCAGAAACTAAAAAAAATCAGTATATGCCGAGTTGAACAACCATTTTTATCCAGATTTTTCATGGATTAAATGATTTTCAAAGTCCTTTCTTTTTACTGATTATTGTAGTTCATAAGCCTAGCTTTAAGCTCATATAGCTCACTAAGCCCAAAGGATCCTTTATGTGGCTTAAATTTAAGCTCAAATGTTGTCCCTAGGCTGTCTTGTGTTTGGTTTACCCATATTTGCTTATTTGCTTTTCTGCCATGGTTGCTTATTCACTTTGCTTATTTTTTTGTTTCTACTAGCTTATTAGGAGTAGGGCATTATATGTTTTTAGCTTATCTTGTTTATTCTTAGCTTATTTTGCCTTAAATAGCTAACCAGTTTAGCACATATAAACTTAGTGTAAAAAGTGAAAACTGCCAGCTTTTTCAGCTTATTTTCCAGCTTATTTTTAAGAGTTATAAAAAGTTATTTTTTTTTAATCTTGCTTATTTTGGTCTGTTTTATAACTTTGCAAAAAGAAAAATAAAAAAAATGTTTTTAAAAAAGGGAGAGGCATGGGGGTCGAACCCATGACCTCCCCCTTTATACCAAAGCCTCACACACACTCTCTGCTACCATAAACGCCCTTGGGTCTTTTCTGTCTAAGGTTGCATTTAAATTCCTTTTATGTAGTCTTTTCAGTTTTAGCTTATTTCCTTATTTGCTTATTTTACTGCTTTTCCATTCAGCATTTTTCAAGTTTCTTATTTTTCTTGCATTCCTTATAGTTTAAACTATTTTTTGTATTTTTTCCAGATTTTTAATAAATATTTTAGTATTTTTAATCATTTAGTTTCATTAAAAGTGTTTTTAATTCATAAAAAATTAAATAAAAGTCATAAAAATATAATTCTTTTTTTTTAAATTTTCTTTTATCATTTAGGACTTAAGAAAATTAAATTTACATTCGTAGGGTCAAAATTGTAGAATTTGGATTTTTGAAGAACGGGATTAGAATCCGGTTCTCGTTTTCATTTTTTTTAATTTAATTGCCTTCATTTTTATGTTCCCGTAGACTTAGGATTTACTTTCCCATGCCTTACTTATGTTTCTCGTAGAATTAGGTTTCATTTATTTGCCTTATTTTGCTTCCCGTAGATTTTTAAGTTATTAAATTGCCTTTATTGCTTTCCCGTAGTATTATGTTTAAATTCCCGTGCCTTTTTATGTTTTTCCTGTAGAATTTAGAATCTAAAACCAAATCCTTTTTGTATTCAAGCATCCAAAAGTCAAACCAAATACGTAACCGTCAATTTCACGCCTCGTTGGGAGAACGACCCGGGTAACACTTATCCGGAATCATTTATATCATACCCGTGAGTTTGTTGACCTTTTTCCTAAAAGGTTGACTTGGTTGACTCGCGGGGATTTTATATTTTGATTAATATTATACTACTATTTGATATATAATTACTCCTAAAAAGGTGAATATCAATTTTTGGCGCCGCTGCCGGGGAGGTGTGTTGCGACAATATCGTTACGGTTTGACGATTAGTGACTTGAAGATCCTTCCTCGTGAAGTTTATTGTTTTATTTGTGAATATATAAAATATAAAAAAAAGATTAAAATGCATCATAAACATAATACTCTCAACTTTAAGTATTATCATTAATAAGTTCCCAAACAAAAGATTAAAACTTGCCTTTGTGTCACTTGTGAAGTACGGCTCACCTTTATTAGATTAACAAACTATAAGAGGGGTATAAGGAGGGTCGTTCCGACAAACTACAACCCGAAAGGAGAAGGTTTTTAATAGCTTCGCGCTTTCCCTCTCCTCCGCTCCTTTGTGTATTTTTCTTTTAGAGAGCTATCGTGAAACAAGTTGATTATTGGTTTAAGTTATTCGATCTCATTTTGTCCTTTAATAAAATATGTTGTTTAAAAAGCTTAAAAACCCAAAAATAATATTCTTTTTCTTCTAAACCATTTGATTCTCTTTTTAACCCTCTTTATCGTTTAATTCTTTTTAGATCAAATTTGTCGATGCGTAGGGAAATGTCGTCTCAGAGGGAGAATACCGTTCTATATGGTCACCTCTTGTCGCTGGTATTTGTACTTGTTGCGAAACGTGTGTATCGATGTTGGTTATGATCTTAGAGATGGATATATGCTCTTCTATGCCATCATTCAAGGATCGGAGATGATTATGTTGCTATTAAGGTTTATGACTTCTAACTTCCGAATTTTCTTTGATATATCCTCCCGATTTTTCATTACCCCCACTCTCACAAACCCCAAAATACGTTGCCATACTCTTGTGAGTTATGTTGGGAATGATGCAATTTTTGTTACGATGTCCACTCATGTTTCGGTTGTCTACAATCTGGACCGTCGTTTCAATCAAAACTTTGATTATTTTCCACAAACTTCACTGAGTTTTCCACAACAATATCCTTGTTGTGAAGATTATGGGGGTCCTCACGAGACTTTTCAATGTCAACCGATGATTTATTATGAACCTAATCCGTGTTATGATTCTAATTATTCTGGTTTTGACCAAATTAAACCCCCACAGTTTCCCGTCATTCATCAACCTCCTTAAGAAACAAGTATGGAAATTTTGCTAGATAGAGAAAACCTAATGCAATCTATAGAAACCTTTTTAAAGAAGTTTGATCGTATATCTTTTAGAGAACAGCCAAAGGTTTTATAGATAGCTTAGGATAGATTTTGTGAAATTAAGCATACTTGTGGAGATAAGCAACAACAAGAGTTGCTTTGTAAACTTCTTAAGGATGTGCAAAATGTTAAGGAGGAGTTGGCAGAAGATATTAATACTCCGAATTGGGATCGTCCTGCCTTCTACTATGATGATGATGATGATGACGATGACGAGGGAAAAGTTCTATTCATTTGAGAGGATTTTATTATGTCTGGACTTCCTTTCCGTGTGTTGCAATCACTCCAATTTTATCAACCGAGGAGCCGTTGGACTCTCTCATAATGGGAGGGACGATGAGCATCTTGACACTATTCCGGAACGGAATCAGACTATAGTAATAAAGTCTGTGTTTTGAGGGACCTTTGTCCCAATCCCAAAGTGAGTCGAGGGTATTCCCGACAATATATGTGATACAGTGTGCCTTTTCGTTGATAATTCTTCCGCCTCTGGACATTTCAAAGATCAAGTTGAGGATCTCCGAGTCTAACGATGATTTACTTCGATTGATGACGATTCTTTCTCTATTGACGACATCGATAATGTTGAGGCATCACCTCCCCAATCTGAGCTCGTAAGCTTAGAGGAGGTGAAGGATTTTCACCCGGAAGATGGAGAACTTGAGGACGATGTACTTCGTGAAAAGTTATCGGAAAAGTCAAGATTCTCATTGCTAAGATCGAAGGCATTAAATGCTAATTCCCAATCCATCTTTGATTTGTGTGCTCAATTCTTCCTATCCCATTGAGGATGGTGATCTTGATCAAAAATTTGAAAACAAACTTCTCAGCTTGTAACTTTTAATTTGAATATGGGAAGAGATGAATAGTGGCTAGTCCCACTATTCATGTGATATTTTCTCCGGATCTTGAAGGTTTCTATTTTAAGAGTGAGCCCTACCTCTTCACTTCCTGAAAATGAGTCATTTCATTTTAATATTCCATCATCCCCTCGTCCTCCTGCGAAACCGCCGGATGATAGAATTTACTTTGAGCCCGATACGGGAATTTTGACTGTCAAAGTGGTGGGTAACATTTCCGAACATCATGTTCTTACGCCTAGACTTTTACCCACCCAACCCACCCTTGCTTCCAATGAGGAGAAATCTCCTCATTTCTCATCACATCGGGGCTTCAAAGCTTCCAAGTTGTTTCATCATAAAAGCCCGATGTTGATTCATGAAGACAACACTCCTACATTAGGTGTTCATCATCCCCATTTTTATCCCCCTTGACAAAGCTCAAGTATGGGGGATCGAGTCAGGCTCAAGACTCGGTTAACTTAAACAAGCGCTTTGTGGGTGGCAACCCATGCTTATCCCTTAGTAGTAGTAATGAATATGTGTTTTTTGTTGTGTGAAAGGCTTGCCTCTTTCTTTCTCGTGTTTCGTGTTTTGTTTTGTATGTCCAAGATTGCCCAGATTTTTAAAGCCTCACGTGCTCGCGGTTTTTGTCCTTCTATCACTCGAGCTTCAAATCCCCAGCTTCATTTTGGGAATCCAATATCCAAATCTTATCGACTAACGTTTATCTTTAAGCATACTTAATAAACGGCTTAGGATTTACGTAGAAACCCTTCTTAAAACATTGAGGACAATGTTTAGTTCTAGTATGGGGGGATCTATCGATTTGATTGTGCCTGCAGCCATTGTTTTCACGTAATCCCGTTTTTACCACCAAAATACCAAAAAAATGAAAAAGTTTAAAAAAATTTTAAAAATAAAATAAGTGTTTTGTCACAATTTTAACTTTCTTGCTGGGTAGAATAAGAATAAATTTTGACTCGATCGAGCGTGTTGAGCTCTAGCTTGTTCCTTAACTTTTAGACTAAGCATTCGTGAAAATTTGCGAAGAACGAGAAATGATAAAGTTAAGTATGAGTTGGATGCTAAACAAGGATTATTTGGAAATCTTACAAGCTCATGTGTGTAATTTGTGGCTTTTTCTCCCATAAGCTCCTAACCAGACTAATAATACGTGCTCTTTTCGAAAACTAAACTTAAATCAACAATTTTTGAAGTATGGATGATATCAATAATTTTAGTTCAAATTTATACTTAAATTTTCTAAAAAGAATTTTTCTCTATATCTTGGTAATATAAAAAAAAGATGAAAAATGAATGAATAAATGATGAGTGATAATTATAAACTGTGGGCTGATAAAAGTTTGCTGCATCTTGCCGGCTCACAACCGATGTTACAGCCTTCTAAAGAAAGCCTATAGTAAGAATAATAATCCGAGACTGATAAAAGTTTGCTGCATCTTGTCGGCTCACAACCGATGTTGCAGCCTTCTAAAAGGTCAAGGGTTACAATTGCATCATGGTTATAAGTGAAATAAATGTGGTTAAATAAATGTAAGGAAAATCTCTTTTTCTTAAGTTTAAATATGCTTTTGAACTAAGACTATTTCATGATTACATTAAATAAGACATGTATAAACGGGAAACCTAAGAGTTTTTTAAACCGAAGGTCCGTGAGTCTCGATACTAGTCTTTGTGGGGTGTCAAAATCCTGGTCACTTAGCCGCGAGGTTGGGATATGCCAAGACAAAAGTCGCTACATGGGATGATCTCGCCTTCAAACTCATTATTCTCGGGTGGAACGTGAAGCATAGAATTTTGCATATAAAACGTTAATCCATGGTTGAAATTTAAAATGGCACATTCACCTAAATATAATAATTGCCGGGAGTGAAAAGTTTACAAGTTACAAATATGAGTAGTGTTAGCATCTTAACTTATATTTAAAGGTGATTTTGTTTTAAGCTTGGTTTGGAATAAGTAAAAAGACGGGAATGATGAATTTATCTTTTTGAGCATTTTAGGAATGAAATGTTTCTTGTTCTATGATCCCTGAAAGTTATAAAAATAACGAAAGTCAAATAAGTTAGTTAGTTGTTTAAAA
>BQNB010032446.1:1321-19460 GCA_026074375.1 Tanacetum coccineum | reverse complement strand
TTGCATCCTCGTACCCCTCGGTGGGTGCTTGGAGCAATTGTGCCATAGTCCGATTATCAGCCATCGAAACTAAGGGAGGATTAACAAAGATTCTTCTAAATGAAATGGTTGAACAACAGCCGGTTGGGCTTGTTGTTGACGGTTACGGTTGCGGGTTTGAGAACGAGTGCGCATGCACAAAGTAGAAAAAGAAAATTTTAAAAAGATAACAAAAAATTACACTAATTTTTTTTTCAATTTATTAACAATCTATTTTAAACGGATAAACGGAAGACAACTTAAACCAAACAATCAAATTTACTTCACGGTAGCTCTTAAAATTTTACTTTTTAAGGTGAGCCGTACTTCGTAAATGACACAAATAGCAAGTTTTTAAATCTTTTATTCGAGTTGGGAACTTACTAATGATAATACCTCAATTGAATGTATTATTTGTTGGTGTTCTTTTACCAACTTTGTTTATTTTTATTTTTTAACTTGAAAGAGCAAATATTTTTGTATTTTTGTTTTGTTTTTAATCTTCTATTTATACTAAAAAGAAAAGAAAAATATTTTTTACTTTTTATTTTTTATATTTTTTGATTTTCTTAAAAGCGTAACTTTCGAAAACGAAAGGTTCTCCAAAACACGATCAACAAACTTCAAACTAGAGAATCGTAACAAAAAAATCCTCGGTTAGCGCGCCAAAATAATTGATTGCAGCAGACTCCTATTATACGTAATTAATAAAAAATATATAATATTATGCGAAAATTACAAATTACCCTTTGAGGACAAAGGTAAAAAGGAAAATCTTCACTTAATATATATTATTAATAGTATATAAACCGGGAAGTATGATTCCGGGTCGTTATCTTCCAACGACTTGTGAACATTGGCACCACGTTTGATGTTCGGACAATGATTTGAATTGAAGACAAAGATTGATTTGATTATTTACTTTTTAAAAAATTAAAATAAACAAATTATAACAAGTAAGCACGAAGACAAATAACGGGAAATCAAAATTTAACTAAAAACGTAAAAAGGGACCCTAAATGGAGGTCAAAAACCCTAAATTACTAAAAATAAATCTAACTTAAAATTTTCTTTTTAAATGGACTCTATTTGACTAAAAAGTAAGTTTAAAGAAAACTAGAACAAAAAATGAGTTAAAATGAGCGTTAAAACACGATAAACGAGAACGGGAACGAATCCCGTTCTTTAAAAAAAAAAAATTTGCAAATTAGACCCTACGAAAGTAAAACTAATTTTCCTATGAACTTTATGATAAAAGAAAATTTTCTAAAAAAGATTTATATTTTTTTGATTATTTTTCTATTTTTTATGATTTTTTTAAGTTTTTAATGAAAATAAATGTTTAAAAAATACTAAACGAACTATAAAAATTATGGAAAAATTACAGAAAATAGCTTATACTACTTAAAACCTAAGAAAAATAAGCTTGAGATCACAGCTTATTGAATAAGCTACGAAATAAGCAATAACAGCTTATTAAGCTTATAAGGCTAAAATGAATATAAAGAATAAATTGTGTGAATGAATATACACTAAGACACATGGGCGCAGTGTAGTGTTGGTGTGTTGTAAGGTTGAGAGTGTTGAGGTCGGGGGGTTCGAGTCTTGCTCACCCCCGACTTCCACTTTCCCTTTTTTTTATTTTTCAAAAACTTATAAAAGCAAAGTTGTTGATAAGCTGCTTATCAACTTTATTAAAAGAAATTTTTAATGAAACTTAAAGAATAAGCTGTTAACAGCTTATTAAGACAGTAAACTTATTTTTCCTAAAAACTTAAAACACTTAACTACTAACTAAGAAATAAGCACATAAGCAAACATCCATCTTAATAAACTATTCTAAACTATGGATAAGCACATAAAAAGAAAGATTGAAACAGAAAAAACTATAGGGAAGTGAGCTTATTGCTCAAAAAGCTAATAAGACTAACTCAACTTATGTTGAGTTAGTGCAGCCTTACTTGACTAACTTTAGGCTTAAAAATAAGCCACCAAATGGAATCTTAAGCTAATAAACTTTGCTAAACCTAAAACTAGACCTAAGACTCTACTTAAAACAGCTTTTTAAAAATATTTTGAAGTTTATTAAGACTAAGAAAAAGCTATTTGAAAAAGACTGATGCAACTTAAGCTAATTTAGAAAAACTTTGATAAAAAGAGAAAACTAAGTTGCAGCCCTACTTATAAGATGTAAAATAAGCAAGTAAGACTTAACCTAGATTATCTAGGCTAAAACTAACCTAACCACCAACTTTAAGCTTATTTGAGCTTATTCTAAGCTAAAAACAGCCTAATGCCAAACACTCCTTTAAATTTAGATTCTCACCTTAAAAACTAAAACTAACCTTATTAAGCTGAGATAAGCTAAAACGGATTTATAACTAAGCTAAATAAGGTCAAATAAGCAAAATCAAATAGTTAATAAGCTCTAATAAGCAAAAATAAGCTAAACTACTATTTTATTTTGTGTTTTTAATAGTTTATGAAGAAAAATAACTAAAAATGAGATTCAAGCTAACTCTTAACTAAAAATAAGCTTAACTAAGCATAATATAGTACAATTAAGCTAGATAAGCAATACACGCTAGATTTTAAGCAGGAATTAATCAAATATGCATTAATTAAGCTAAATAGTTAATTAAGCTTGGAAATGAAAAAGAGAAAGAGTACCTTTGTCCTTTGCTTAAACAAGGACCCAGATGCTCAAAATGAGCTTATCTACAAGCTCTGGCTTATTTGGAATAAGCCAGTAAGTCCATAAGCTCTTCCAAAATAAGCTTATCATCCAAAAATTGAGAGCTTGGTAATTTAGGAGTGATGTTAAAACAGTCCAAAAAGCTAGTTAAGCTTTTAGATAAACTAAGAGCAAAATAGGTTATTAAGAACTAAGAGCTTATGAAGAGCTTATTCAACTACAATATTATAAATGAAACTGTGAAATTAAAAACACGAATGAACTGAAAGCTGACTTTTATTAATGATTAAAGGATTGTACAATGCTTAAAAAATTAAATTACAAGAATTAAATAGACATTAAAAGCTAAAAAAGTAAAAATAAGCTATAAGCTACAATCTACTAACTAACTAACTCTTCAATCTTATGTGTGTGAATGTGAGGCTATTTATAGCCTTCTTCTGAAGCTTCTAGGTCTAAATTCAGTTACAAGCTCCTCTCAATCCCTGCCCTTCATTCCTTCAATTATTGGAAGATTAATCTTGGCCGTTAGATCACATCTTAGCTCACAAGGATTGCCAGCGTGGCAATCCGTGATTGTGACAGGCTTGTGCTTCTTTTGTGAGTACCTTAAGTGCAAATTCTATGTCCTTGATGTGCTACTTGTCAGACCACATGACATTCTTTATGGGGATTGACCAATAGGAGTATCTCAATGACGTTTAACCCTGCCAGCTTGAACTTTATCCTTCGAATTACCCTTCTACGTCATTAATTTGCATTTGCCCCTTGTTTTTGACCCTATGGTAAAATCTTGAAGACGATGAATAGTGAAAAACGATTTTTCCTGCTCGTTTTACTTATAAGAGTTTGACTTTTAATAAACCCGGGTAAAGCTTGTTTGACTTCGGGCTTATAAAGGGGTTTTGGGCCGGGTGTTGGGATTGGTTTGATTTGTGTTATAAGAAAATAACGGGTGTTAACTCTTTTAGTTATAAGAGTTAACACCGTTAGGTTTTTAGGGATTATTTTTGTAATTTTGGAATTAATGAGGGTCTGATTTGGAAATATTTGGATTTTTGTCTTTTTGTGGTTTGACTTAAGTTGACTAAAGGTTGACTTGAGTTGACCATTCTTGACTTTTGATAGCTTTCTCCCGGCTCTTTGCGTGCTCTTCCGTTCCCGTGTTCGTGTTTGCCCGATTTTTGTCCGTTTTCTTGAGATTTATGCAATATCCACACCTACACAATCACAAAGACAAAACAAGCAATATTCAAGCATTTAAAGCACAATTTTGTTTTTTTAGGGCTATTTTTGATATAAAATGGATATGTGTTTTCACACATATCAGTGCACTTTTGGTTTTTAGTAATCAGAGGCTGGAGCAGACTGCCACCTATTCAATATTAACAATCTCGGAGTGAGATGTTAATAGATAACGTGCGTATCTCCGTGACAAATGAGACAGGTTTCTTTTGAGAGAAACCCGAATGGCTGGGAAGGGTTGTGCATTGCATCACTGGGTCCATGATGTCGTCTTCAATATCAACAATCATCTTTGTGATTTTGATAGATTATGTATTAACCCGGTTTCTGCCTAAGTTGTGTGGAGGGCTTCTTTATTTTCACCCTTTATCCATACATTTCTTTTTCATTCTTCAACCCGTTCAATGCTTACCAAGACGTCATTACTAACACCTTGTTGTGATTGTTCCAGTGTTAGCTCAATCTTAGTCGGCATTCTTCCCTTATACACATTCATCTCCAATCATACCTAAGGACTGCTATTTCTAACTATTGGAGGTTCCTTGGGGTATGTCCTACAGGTCTAGTTGGATCGTAGGATTATTCTAAACCTAAACACCTTATGACTTCAGTAACGTTGTGAATGATTGTAAATTAGGTTGTTGGGTATGAGTATCGATCCCATAAACTATTTTTGACATTTGTTTATTTTCAACGATACTCCCCTACACATGTGCTCCGATATCAAAGTTATTTAGACATGAAGGAAAGAGTTGCACTTTGAGTCTTAAGATCATATTCGTCTATAAAATATTTTAATCATATTTTCTCCCTTATTTTAAATATAAAACACTTAGTATTTGACTACTAATTGGTTAAAATTTGACAATGAAAAATTCCTTGGGTGTGAAAAATTATACTACGATTATTGCATGAATTTTCCGGATAGCCCCAATCAACAGTTTATGTGGATACTTGTTTTATTAAAACTTGGCATTAGGAATAAAATAATTGATATGACACCACAATAATGTTTAAAGACTGAAGTGAGATGCCTAACTGTGAAGCAAATGTTTATGATTAATTGACATTAAGTTTCCGTATTTTATTTCATAAAATGTGTTTGGATAATAAAAATTGACATTTATGAGTTGATACCGACACATTAAAAGGCTTTTGTTTTAAAAAGCTCCCCCTCAGAAATTTGATTTATACTTATGCAAAATAAAATGACATTGTGCGTGTACTACTATTCTTTGAAATTATTCGAGGCAGGGAGGACATATGCAGTGTTGAACACACAATTTTAACAAATACACTTTTTATGGAAAAACATACCACAAATTATATTGTAGACAATTTTGACATTTAAAGTTCTTTTTGAAAAATATGTTCAACGATTTTAAAAACATGATAGAAGACTTCTCTTTTATTTTAGAGTAAGCGCACTGAAGCGTAAACTTCCCTATTACATTCGGGACCGAGTTATGTACTGAAATGTACATAAGTCATTGAGAAAATTTTAGAAATGACATGTTTTGAAAGCGTTTGAAACTCCTGTTCGAACTTCATTTACACGCCCTTGTCGATGTTAATTAACATTTCTAGGTACGTAAATGTTATCGATTCCAAAAGACATGTCGAGAAGATTATTTTTGGTATTTTTGAATTTTTTCTGATTTTTATATTTTGTTTTTCTAGGTTTTATATTTTTCTATTTTCTTTTTCAATTTTTTTTATAAATCAAAAATAAAGAGAGAATAAAAATATGTACAAATTGATGTTTGATGGATCAAGCAGATTCAATTGCCAGAACCTGCAGTTCATCTGGAGTCAAACATCTCATACGAAAGTCGTCTAGACAAAGATACTTACTATTTCAGATTAAAGGCTTTAGTAAACAAGTTAGCTAACTGGTATTCAGTTTCGACAAATAATAATTCAACAATACCCTTTTCAACCTGTTCCTTTATGAAGTTATATCTGACATTGATGTGCTTGGTACGGGAATGCTGGACTGGATTGCGTGAGATGGCTATGGCTGCCTTTGCGTCACAATACATAGGTATTTTATCAAAGTGGAAGCCATAATCCATGAGCTGAGTTCTCAACCATAGAACTTGTGTGCAACACGCAGATAAAGACACATACTCAGCTTTTGCTGAAGACATTGAAGTGCAATCCTGGTTTTTGGATGACCAGTTGACTAACTTATCACCACCTAGAAATTATATGCTACCAGATGTGCTCTTACGTGAATCGAGACAGCCTGCATGATCCGAATCTGAAAAAGCAGTTAGTTCGAAACCGGTGTGCTTCGGATACCAAAGACCCATGTTAATGGAGTATTTAAGGTGCCAAAAGATCCGTTTAACTGCAGTGAGATGTTTCTCAGTCGGTTTCGCTTGATAGTGAGCACAATAACGTGTTGCATGTACAATATCTGGTCTATTTGCTGTTAGGTACATGAGTGCTCTGACCATACTACGATATTTCGTTTGGTCGACCGGAGTACCACTCAAGTCAGCATCAAGGTGTTTTGTAGCCATTGGTGTACCAATGCTATCACATGAGGTCATACCATACTTTTTATGTATCTCTTGAGCATACTTAGCTTGGTTTATAAAAGAGATACACGAGGAGAGTGGTGGATCTGAATTTCTTAAAAAGAATTCAAGCTCCCCATCAGAACATATCAAACTGGCTGTGCATGTTTTCTAAATCGTTTTTGAAAGTTTTGGGTTCGTTAGAACCAAAGATTATGTCATCACGTAAATTTCAAGAATATATCTTCCCAATGTTTAGTTTATGAACTGAGTTGACTCAATAGAACCTTTTGAGAATTCCTTTGGATTACAGGAAGTTGGAGAATTCATCATACCACGCTCTTGGTGCTTGTTTGAGACCATATATGTCATTCTTGATGACGGGAAACTTTGTCAGGTTAATATGGGTAACAAATCCATCTGGTTGGTTTACGTTTACACTTCTTCCTTCAGAGGCCTAAAGAAATGTTGTTTTTAACAGTCATTTGGTACAAGTGTAATGATGGTGTGCAGCATACGGCAATGATCAGTATAGCTTCCAATCCACCGAGCACTGGTTGCAAATGACTCTTCACAAATCAATTCCTTCTTTTGAGCATTATCCCTTAGCCACAAGACGAGATTGTTGCGAAATGACAGTAGTTTTTCCTCATCATGTTTGTTTTTCAAAAGCCATTTTAAGTTAATGACCTTTTGCAGAAAGTGGTCTTTGGCGATCTAATTCATACATCTAATCTAATCGATCAAACTGATGAAGTTCTTCCTGCATTGATTCAATCCATGCAGAATCAGCCATGGCTTCTTTGATGTTCTTTGGTTCGGTTCGACTCACGGTGAGTGCGAACATACACATCTCGCCATCTGTTTCTAGCTGACGTCTTGTTCTAACTGATTGAGAAGGATTTCCAATGACTTGTTCTAATGGATGATCTTTTGTCCAACGTTGTGCAGAAGGATGGTGTTGATAGAAAGTATGCATGTTTGACGAATCAACATGACGAGACGATGTCTCCCCTTGTTCTTGTACCGGTGTACTGAAGATGTTGATAAATTCATCGTCGTCAAATTGTGCATTTTCTGTATTGGTTTCTGCTTGAATAATGTTCTCAGGTGCAGTGACAGTTGGTACTTGAGTTGGAGTTTGATGTGTTGAATGAATGTTCAATGGAGGTGGATCTGCAACATCGGTTGTTGTAGAAGTGTGAGTTGTGTTATGTTGTTGACGTTTATCGGGATTATCAGCAGCATGTACAGCGGAAGACTTTGACACAACAGGAGAATTTCCATTGAGTAATTCACTGAACATCGGACTATATAGCAATTCCAGCTCATTTGACGTTGTTACTGTCTCAGCAACTTGAGGAACATTTTCTTGACTTTGTGGACCGGGACTTAAACTGTCTTGTTCAAGTACCGTTGTCGAACATTGTGGACCGGGGTCAGAACTGACGTGATCTGACGCCATTTGAGGCAATTCGTCAAAGTTAACATGAATTGTTTCAACTATCATTCTTGTTCTCTTGTTAAATACCCTGTAAGCCTTTGACTGAGTAGAATACCCAACAAAAATACATGCATCACCTTTTTCCTTCATTTTATCAAGATTTTCACCATCTCTAACGATGTAGCAAAGAGAACCAAAGATGTGAAAGAACTTGACTGACGGTTTCCGGGCATTGATGATATGGTGTTTTCTCATGTCGAGGAATTATAAGTGAACGGTTTTGAATAAAACATGCTATTGCAATTGTTTCAGCCTAGAAGAACAAAGGAACTTTAGCGGCGCTTAGCATTGTTCGAGCAGCCTCAACAAGAGTACGGTTCCGTCTTTCAACAATGCCGTTTTGTTCAGGTGTTCGAGCAGTTGACGTTTCATGTCTTATTCCCTCTTTTGCAAAGTATGCATGAAGAGTTTTATTAAGAAATTGCATGCCTTTGTCAGTTCAAACTGTTGTAACTTGAGCATGAAGTCTTCTTTGGACAAGTGTGAGGAAATCAATGAGAACTCCAGGTGTTTCATCTTTGGATCTCAAGAAGTGAGTCCAAGTATATCGGGAGTAGTCATCAACAATTACTAGAACATATTTCTTTCCATTAATGCTTTCTACCCGCATTGGACCACATAAGTCCATGTGTAGAAGTTGTAACCGTCTTTTTGAGCTCGGGGTAGTCTTAGTGTGAAAAGACTTTCTTTTTTGCTTTCCCCAACTCACAAGAAGAACACAGATGATCTTTGATGAATTTCAGCTTTGGAAGGCCATTCACAATATTATTCTTCGAAAGCAAGTTGATGGTGTCAAAGTTTAAATGAGATAGACGACGATGTTATAACCATGCTTGAGATGATGTTGCTTTAGCCATTAAGCAAATTAGATTGGGAGTTGTTGAGTCTTGCAGAGTAATGGAATACAAATGTGTGCCATGAGAACTTGTGAGAAGATCATTTCCCTTCAAATCACGGATATAACATGTAGACTTCCGAAAAACAACTTCCAAATCCGCATCACAGAATTGACCAATGGAGAATAAATTGTGATTAAGCCCTTCGACGTAATAAACCCGTTTGATAGTAATAGTTCCTTGAACCAGATCTCCATAACCAAGAATTGGTGCAATTTGATCATTTCCAAACTTCACCGTTCCTAGAAATTTCTCCACAAAATTAGTTAGAAGTTTGAGATTTCCGGTCATGTGCTTTGAGCACCCAGAGTCGACCGATTAATATAAAGATCTCTGCGAGCAAACAAAGAATTAGAAACAATGGAGTATTTGACACAGGGGAACACATAGGAGTCTTATGTTCCAAAATATTACATTCTAGATGCATTTCCTAGAGGCCATACTAATGTTTGGGTAACATTTCCTTTTGAGAGACTAGGTTTTCCAATTATATCCGGGGGGGCGGAGTGTAGTATGACTTAGGATACCACCAACTGCATGTCTTACTAACTTGCTCATATAGCTTCCTAGTTATGTGTCTAGATTTCTTGACAGTGGAGTCTGTTGCAACGGTTTTCTTACTGGATGTTGCAATAGATTGGTTCACATTATGCTTGGGTTCTCTAGTACTAATAGGCACAGCCATTGGTTGTCTAGTCCTAGAATTCACGCCATTGATATAATGTAGAACACACAAATCATGATTGTCATTCAGCATACATTTTCCACAAGTAACACAGACAAAGTGGACATTCAAGGTCTTAGCATTCAAACTGTCATTACACGCAGTTACAAATGTTTTATTTTTAGAAAACTTAAAATTCCTACGGTGGTCTTCTACTTCTTGCTTCTTCCCTTGACTATTGTTAGACATGACTCTATCTTCCAGTTGATTGCTCTTAAGTTGTGGTCTGCTAACACTAGTATTGGGAATTACTCTTGTAGAGAAAGATACGCGTTTGTTAGTTTTCCTAATGTCTTGATGCAACTGAGGTGTTCTAGTTTGATTTGGCTTTGTGTGCACTTTATACATTCCTGGTGCAATCACATTTGTGTTGTTGAAAATTGGCAACACATTCTAAGGCAAAATCTGTGCAGTGACTGGTTTTGAAAAATCATGGGACACATTTTGTATGGTAACTAACTTTGACTTTGAGAAATCTGTCTTTGCAAGAGAATCTGAAAAAATAGTTGGTTTACCTAAAATTGATTGTCTTTGACTTTTAAAAGCATTCAGTTGTCGAATAACCGATGATTTTTCAAACTTAGTTTCCACAGATTTTCCTTTCATCTTTTCTATGAGTTTCTTCAACTCACTTATTGTAATTCCTTTGTCTTTTAATTGAGCTTTCAAGTCTTGAATTTTAAAATATTATTCACGTTCTTTCAGAAATACGTTTGACTGATTTTCTTTGAAAGATTTGCCATTTTTTATCTTTTCTTTGCACTGTTGTAAATCAAGTTCAAGATTAATCGCATGTTTCTAAAGTGCTTCAAAACTCTTTGACATTGTTCTAATTTTTGAAAGCTCTTTTTCAAGATGTTCACATTTTTCCATAGTTTCCAAGTAATCACATTGCAAATTAGTAACTTCATCCAGATCAGTGTACACACCAAGTATTGCATTCATGTGATCAACATAGAAATATTCCTTTGAAAGTCGGTCGATTTCATTCAAAAACTGTGTTTTTTGAGTTTCAGTTGAGTGTGAGAGGTCTACTTCATGTTCAACGAGAAATAAAGTCTCTCAATTGCAACCATTTCCTCGTGCAAACACAAGTGAATTTTACTAAGTTCCGCCATTGAGTCTGCTAATTTGGGTGGCCAAAATTTTTCTATTGTGTTTTAGATGAAGGATCGATGTTACCGAAATATGTTCTCTTTTGCGATTGTTTGTTTGCAACGATTCACTCCGGTCAAAAAAATTGTGTCAACATCTTTTTAATCTTGGGAAAAAGTTCTTTAGAGCTTTTACACTTTTGATTCCAAGGAATAGATTCATCATTGTTTTCAAACAAAGTTGTTTGTTTCGAAAGTCTCTTTGGAAAATTCCTTAATAAAAAGAGTATGATCATCTGTGGCGTTTTGGAAAATAGAGTTGTAGCCGACTTTTCCGTTGTGGAACGAAAAATTCATAGTGATTATTCAATAATCCATAATCAAGGTTGATTAAATCGCTTAATTTTGATCGAGTTCTTTTTCAAGATGAACGTTTCGTCAGAATCAGGGCTAACATTAACACAGATTATCATTATGCAACCTATATAATCAATCGAGGATCCGCTCTTTGAGCTTTCTGAGGAACTCAGGTTTTGCAAACTTCGGTTTAAATTACGATTAAGCATATTCATTGGTTTGACAGATTGGGCCGGTTTATATACAATATCATCAAAACTTGACTTTGTTTTCTAACGCAATGACTTTTTCAAGTTCCTTGTCTTTACGAGTTTTGTAAGCTTATCTGGGAGCCTCTTTGCTTGTGAATTATGGAGATGGTTTTTGTGGTGCACAAAGTCCTTTTTCATATTCCAAGATCGTTGATTTGAATCTTTTAATTTATTTTTTGAGGGATATGCATTAGATGACTTTTCAATTCGATTTTGTTTGAATATTAAATCCCTTTAGCTTTTGCACAATCAATCTCTACATTTGACGCATAATTCACATCATTATACTTATCTAGTTCCGCTTGGAACTTCTTAAGGTCTTTAAACATCAACTGATTAATCTTGGACAGTTCATTGTTTGCTTCTTTGAAATGGTTATTTGATGATTCTAAATTTTGTTCTTCGTTTTGAAATCCTCAATTTTCACCCTTCAATTTATCAATAACTCTTGTTTAATGATTCCAAAAATTTATTTGGTTTTTGATATCATCAATTTCACATTTTAGTTTCTAAATTAAAGAAGCAAGCAAATCACGTTCTTGATCAAGATCACCAGTTTTATCCTGGTCATCCTGAGGTCTATCATAACATATATCCGATGAATCAATAGTGATATTAGTGTCACTTTGTTCCGTCAGATATATGTCATTACTAGATTCAGGTTGCTCAGGATGTTCATTTTCCATGGCAAACACATTATAGTTGTCATTTTAATTTGTTTTTTTTCTTTTTTGAACCTTATGATTGGCCTCATCATCAAAGATTGGTCCAGAATTGTCAACTGGATCTGGAGTAACTTGAATTCTGTGCCGTGTACCATATAATGTGCTTCAATTCTAGTTCTTCAGATCATCATCGTATCATCCTTACTAATCAGGCTTGTTTCTGATTCAATGAACCCAAACTTACTCTTGTTTACACAATAACAATCTTTTTCCATGTGATAAGATGGCATCCTGTTATCGTTTCGGTTTCTGAATTCCCTTGTAATGCCACATATTCCTTGAGTTGTTACACTAAATCCCTAGACTTTATGCACTACAGAGTACCTACATTTTCCCTAGCCCCAGCAACATTGACTGCCCTCTGATTATCATACCCAGTACCTCTATTGATTCTTAGAGAATTATCTTGATTAGCTTGACTAGTGTTTGATGAAGTTCGAAGGTTGTTGTTGGTAGGTTTGTAGATTTTCTTGAACGAGAGAGAAATTAAAGCTATGAGTTTGTCAATCTCCTTTTCCTTTGACATTTCTATCTTTGTAACCGTAAGCAGGTTTGGATCCATAAGTAGGAGCAAAAGAGGTAACAATTGCTTTTCCTCTGTTTCTGGTAGACTGTTGCGATCTGGTGGAGGAATATTGAGTGTGTTGAGTAGGATGGTTTTGATGATGGTAAACTGGTTGTTGTTGAGCAACAAGTGCAAGTGGATTAGCAGTACGTGCTAGTCTTTCAGATCTTATCTCATTGACTTCATTCTAGTGTTGCTTCAGAATGTCATAAAGCTTGTGATAGGAGACAGTCTTCAGCTCTTGACTCTGCTTAACAAGTGTCAAACCTTTGCCATTCTGTTGTAGTTGAAGTAGAATTGGAATTCCTTTGATGATTAGTATGTGACACTGATTTTGGACAAGCTCATTCATCATATTGTGAAAAAAGTGAGTAATACGATTCAAGTGATTAACCATTCGTGATGTGGAATTTTCCAAAACTCCCAATAGAGATTAGTTTCATGATCTGAACATTGATTGATTCACCTTGTTTCAACCTTTCAATGGTTGTCCACATTTCACATGCATTCGGACAAGCATCAACTATGGAGTAGATATTGTTATCTATCCCTGTGAGAATGATCTGAATGGCTTTAGCTTCGGCATTCAGTTGATCGCGTATGCCTTGTGAAACATTCTTATAGTTCTCCATATACCTCTCTATAGTTGTTTTAGAACTACCTTCAGCAACTGGAACTGTCTTCTTAGCCCATTGATACGTGTATGGTGGATTTTGGAGACAATAGTGGATGGGTTCACTGTTAGGTTTGGTGTCAATGTATCTCTTGATTCTGGATTTCTACTGAACGTAATTACCCTGTGCTAACATTGGTGGACGATCTTTGCTACCCGCTTCCATGATAGCATTATGAAGAGCATTCGATGATTGAGTTTGCAAATTGATATTTGAATTTGACATTTTGATGAAGTTGTGAATGGATATCGGATCTTAAGTTTTATGAAGTGTTGATTGTATTGTGGTGAGAGAAAATGCAATTAACTCCACGGGATTTTACAACTCTATGATTAAAACCGAGAAGGAAAAAGTTTACTTGTCGGGATTTTACAAAATCAATAGAAAAACCGTGAAATTAAAATTGACATATTTCGCTTGAGGAATTTCATATTTCGCTTGGTTAATAATTGCATGTTTCGCTTAAAAAATGAAATTTGCATGTTTCGCTTTAGTTTCTATACATATTTTGCTTGAACAAAATCCTGCACATTTCGCTTGACTTGAAAATGCATATTTCGCTTGGTAGTTAAACTTGCATATTTCGCTTAGCAATTAACATATTTTGCTTGATAGTTTAACATGTTTCGCTTCGACTGTTTAACATATTTTTCTTGTCTTTAACTTGCATATTTCGCTTAACATTGAACATATTTCGCTTCTCATTTTTAACATATTTTGCTTCAAATTAAACCTACATGTTTCGCTTGGATATCAAACGTACATATTCCGCTTGAAATTACACCTGCATATTTCGCTTGACATTTAAAACGTACATATTCCGCTTAACCAATAACGTACATATTTCGCTTGACCTGTGTTACATATTCCGCTTGCAGTCACTTTCGGGTGAAGGACCACTTTCAAAAACAAACAAGTTGTCCTTGTGTTGTGAAGCAAAAATTTGGGATCTTGGTCTCTCTTGTGTGACCGGTTAGGACCACAAAGAGTTAAGCCAATCACAAATAAGCTTCGAAAATAAGCAACCGAAATAAGCTTTAAAATAAGCTCAAAAATTTCGAAATAAGCAATCAAAATGAAGAAAACTAAGAAACTCGTTTGAAGAACAAAGTAAAAGAGGGACGTGACTCTTGTGACTCTTGTAAATCGAACCAAAAACTCCACTCCGAGAAGAGAAAGAAAAAAAATAAGTCGAATGTAATAAGCTAAAAAACGATCTTTGAGCTTATTAAACAAGAAAATACGCCTAGACTTATGAGCTCTATCAAGGAAAGAGTAAGATGAACAAACCAAAATCCAAAAACCCTTTTTGTTGTGGGTTTTTGAAACAAAATAAGCCACGAATTTGGCTTATTGAACCAGGAATCGAACACTAAACAACCCTTGGTGAGTGATACCACATGTTCGTCTTGTAATAATCCTTTCACAACTAATAAGCAAACCCGAATAAGCCCTAAATAAGCTATATTTGAGCCGGCAACATAAGAAAGAAAAAGAGGAAGAAAAGAACTAGGAAAGTTAGATTAAGAGAGAGAATGGTGAGTTACAAGTGTGAGAAAATGCAACCAACACCCTCTCCATGTGCGAAGAGGGTTTCTTTTATACCCTTGAGCCATAAGTAGCATGTGGGCTTTTCTACTTAGGTCGGGCTTGGCTAAACTTGGGCTTTGAGCCCGAAACACGGACAATATTAAGTTACAATCCAAGCCCGTTGAACTGGACTAGCCTATTACTTTACAAGACCTAATTTGACTTTATAAGACCGATAACATTCTTGTTTGACTTAATATAATTAAGGCTAACACTACTGCTGGTGAAGTAGTTACTACTGCTAATGTTGAAGTTACTACTGTCAATTCTCCAACAACAACTATTGATGAGTTGACTCTGGATCAGACTCTGATAGAAATCAAAGCAGCAAAACCTAAATCTATTACATCTGCTGCTACAACAACTACAACTACAAGACCTAAGGCTAGAGGGGTTGTAGTTCAAGAGCTAAGTGAATTCAAAACAACATCATCATTTTTACAAGCATCACAACTTCACAAGCTAAAGATAAAGGCAAAGGAATAATGGTTGAGCCTGAAGTACCATTGAAGAAGAAAGATCAAATTGCAATGGATGAAGAATTTGCTCGAAATCTTGAAGCTCAACTACAAGATGAATTGGAAGAAGAAATGAGGGTTTCAAGACTAAAGGAAGAAAAAGCCAACACAGCTTTACTTGAATCCTGGGATAACACACAAGCTATGATGGATGCTGACTTTCAATTGGCTCAACAAATGCAAACAGAAGAACAAGAACAGTTGAGTATTAAAGAAAAATCAAAATTGTTAGTAGAACTATTGGAGAAGAGAAAGAAACACTTTATAGTATTAAGAGCTCAAGAGAAAAGGAGCAAGCCACCAACTAAGGCACAAAAGATAAATACAATGTCTACCTATTTGAAGAACATGGCTAGATACAAACACAATCAGCTGAAGAGAAAAATTATGATGAGATCCAGGAAATGTTTGATAAAGAGATGAAAAGGGTAAATACTTTTGTTCATATGAATACAGAGTTGGTGGAAGGCAGTAAGACAAAAGCAAAAGGTAGTTCTAAAACAGCTGGTGATGAATTAGAACAGGAAAAGACTAAGAAGCGAAAGGGTGATGATGATCAAGAGGAGGCAGAGATGAAAAGGCATATTGAGATAGTTAAGGATGATGAGGTAGCAATTGGTGCTATACCGCTAGCTACTAAGCCTTTAGTGATTGTTGAATACCAGATTGATAAAGATGGAAGGATGGGATACTTTAAATTAATAAGGGTTGATAGAAGCTCAAAAAGGTATTCATCAATGATTAAGATGCTTCAGAACATTGATGGAGAAGATTTAGAGACTCTCTGGAAGTTGGTCAAAGCTAAACATGGGAATACAAGGCCAGAGGATGATTATGAAAGAGTATTCTGGGGTGATCTGAAAGTAATGTTTGAACCTAACACAGAGTGAAGTATAAAGGAGTCTACAGGGATACAAAGTGACTGTTTAGAAGCTGTTTGATAACTGTGAAGTGCACTTTGTAAGGTTTAGAAATCTACATGTCTTTATGTTAGTTGAGAAGAGATATCCCCTCACACCAATAACAATCACAAATATGCTCAACAAGAAACTTCAAGCTGATCATTGGAATGAGATGTGCTATCAACTACTCAAGCTCATAACAAAGCAGGAAAAGGGTCAATGAAGTGTTTGAATGCATCCTCCTGATAGTAATGAAGACTTTTTAATGAAGAAACTTGAAGATTCAGAAGATGAACATCAAGTTTGGAGGATTGTTGGGATTTAAAGACTTTAAGATGATTCTTAGAGTAAATACTGCTCAGGTATACTTTGTACTATTGGTGATACTAATGAAAATTATGCTAAGTAGTTAGTACTGGTAGTATAAAGTTACTACTGCTAGTTACTACTATTAGTATATATTAGTACTGTTAGTACAAAAGTTAGTACTGCTAGTATATGTCGGTACTGCTAGAATAAAGTTACAACTGCTAGCATAAAGTTAGTACTGCTAGTATAACTTAGTACTGCTGATGAAGAATGACGAAAATATTCTAAGTACTTACTACTGCTTGTGCTCAGTTAGTGTTGCTAGTTCAAAAGTTAATGTTGCTGGTTAAAATTGCTGAAAGATTACAACTGCTTGGAAAAGTTTCTACTATCAAATGGATAAAGACAAGAGAAAGGATTGGAGAACAAGAATACTTACGAAGATAAATTGAGTTATTTTTGTAAAATATATGTATAAGTTATTTATTTAAAAGATTATGATAACTTAGAAAGTATTGTAAGCCTTATAGGACTCCTTGGTGTATAAAAGGAGGTCCTAAGGTATAGAATTCAATGTACCAAAATGAGTCATTGTCACAGCTTCAAGGTTGTAAACCCTAACACTGTCAAAGAGTGTTCGTATTAATATATTGAAGCATATTATTTTGGTTGTATTTTTGTGTCTCAAACATACTCTTTTTTTATTCCTCTTAGTGGTATAAACTAGATTCCGCATAGTTTATATCATACATGTTGATAAAATATAATGCCTAAAAACATTACTAATATTTTTCACATCTTTACATTTTGATAATCACAATATATAAAAACGTTCAATGTAAAATTAAACGTAAACAAGTAATTAGTAGTAAATTTTCATTTCGAAAATTATATCACTTCAAGGTATGAATAAATAAATTCTTAATGCATTTATGATCAAAGGAAATTTTTATTCAACCTCACACTTTATAAAATGTTGTAAACATTTTTATAAACATTAAAAACATTTTCTACAATTAAAAGAAATGTTTTATTCAAAATAAATATTTTGAAATTCAATTTTTCACACCTAAAACGGCTAGAAAGTTCCAGAAAATTCTCCCTACACAAAAGGACAAAATAGGGAGCGCCCAGTCTAGGGCGGCCCCTTTAATTTTAAGGGGACCGCCCACCTATTTAAGGCGACTGCCCATAGACTGACGCTCCTCCAGTTTGTCCTATAAATACTGAATTTTTCTCTACTATTTTCTAACCTTTTGCACTCATTCTTTATGCTCAAAACAGCCCACATATCATCTCTAAAATCCTTTGATCATTTAATCATAAAGCTTTGTTTCCAAGTGATCCAAGTTTAATTCCTCAAGTGCAAGAGAAGAATGCTTCCATCATCAAGTGAAGAAGTATTACACCTTAGTGTGTATTGCAACCTTGTTGCATTCATATCACATATTTGTAAATCAATTGTATATCTTGTATTTGTGTGTAGTAGCTAGATCTTGGCGATCTTTGTAAGTATAGTTAGATCGTGGTGATCTTACCAAGTAGTG